>CAKNYM010012708.1:0-18723 GCA_932195095.1 Andricus curvator | reverse complement strand
TATATATATATATATATATATATATATACCTTAATGAAAAATGTTAGATTATACTTAAAGTATAATATTTTCACGTCAAAATTAAAGTTATTTCATGCAAACTTTTACATATTAATAGTTCACAAAATATGCCCTGTGGAGTGTGTTCTTATATGGCGCTTGAACAAAAGTTGCAAATGTATGTAAATATATTGAAATAGGGTTTGAGCTACATTTCTATCGAATTCCTTTATGATATTACAAAAATTGCACGACGTAGAGGTGGACACTTGCTCATATCTGTTAGAAATATTAATGATATGCCACATTTTCATTACACAAAACAGTAATGTGATGATTAGGCGGATGCATCTGAGGAAATATTGAAAATAGTTTTTTTTTCGTCTATTGATTTTGGTATTATGTATGTCAGTGGATTTCGATTACCTCATATAGAGATTGAGCAAGGCTCTGAGAAAATCTTAAAATTAATGGACATCATTTTCAGATAAAATGAAAACATATCAAAAGTTGATCAAAGCGCTACAAACGATCGACAACTATACGTGCTACTACAATGACATCTACGATACATCGAGCCTATTTACACTGCAATAATTATTTCAACGGCAGTAGAAAATGACATTCACGAAATAATTTGGAATTTATGTTGGTAAATCTGCTGTCTATGATTTCATAGCACTTTTTGCTACGTAGCAGTTTTTCTCTATGGTAGAAAAAATTTCTGCGCTGTGAGTAGGTTAATTGAAAACATTGTTCCAATATAACATATATCAACAGGTTTTTCAGCTAGTCAAGAATAGTTGACTTGCTGATCGATGTCCGATGTGTAACGATGTCTGCACGCTATGTACAATAATAATATATAATAATAGCTAAAACTAGCTAAACAAGTAGAAAATTACATATATATGTCACAGCTTTAAACGAAAATGGTTATACATAATTCGCAGTAGCAGAGGTAACTTTGGTTGTCTAATAATTCCACTTCCGTAAGCTCAAAATCCAGCGTGTTTCCCTTATCAGGGTGTAAAATTAGTGCCCAAGTATTACTCATTGTCAGTACATACAACACATAACACATTGTCAGTGTATAACAACTCGTTCCTCAGAGCGATCGCGACTTAGTGCAATTTACGAATGAAAAATTATGGAAATTCCGTATAAGCGTATCGATAATCGATTATTGTGCGAATGTGCGTCCCCGAGGCTCAGATTGGCCAGATTGCACGCCGGGAAGTATGAAGTAGTGTCGTAGCTGTCGCGTGGGCAGCCGCTTTATCGCTTTAGCGTCAGATTAATAAGCCGCACAACCAGCGGAACACACACTGCCGCACGCGCAAGGTTCTACTAACTTGATAGGGTGTCTGGACTCACGGATTTGGAAGTAAAGTGTGCAAAAACAATGTACACTCACCCACATATCCTCACACACATAAACACCAAGCCGGAGGGACGGAACGTGGCTCGCGCCAAAACCCTTACTATTTATTTTATTTGGCTTATTCGTTTTCGCGCGTTACATGTAGGAATTCAATCTGCAAGTGTATACGTGCATGAGTTTGTGTTTGTATTTGTATGGTACACGGTAACATAGGGTCGACTCACTCCTCTGTATAAACGAACTGGGAGGAGGAGAGGGTGTATACCCCCTTGCATGACATATGATCTCCCATATTGCCACAGTACACACGCAACACTGACAACACATGCCCTTTACTAAACTCACACTACCGCAAAACTGGAAGCGCGACTACGTACAAGAGCGTTTGTCACTGCGTTTACACGGTTGCGTAATATCTCAGAGTTATCCTACCTCGCGACCAACAAATAGCGAAAAGCGCCACGGCGACGTACGGTGACAGCATTGGTTTAATAAAAAAAAAGAAATGTATGAAAGACAAGGAAGACGGGATTATTACTGAGATATACTTGTCGCGGTTGTGGGACATAAGATGATGCGAATTTGGGCAAGATTGATGAAGGAATTAAGTATAGGGATTAGGATGAGAAGACCACTATATTCGACACAGTGAAGTATGTTATTTGTGATCCGAGGATCAAAATACTACAAATAATTTACGACTATGATACACTGAGAAAATTTTTTATTTAAAATCACAAAATGATTTGGTTGCTGTAGAAGGAACTAAATATTTTTGTTGATTCAACCGTGCTCGAAATTTACACTTTGCATTAACTTGCATGTATAAAGTAGTTATCGTCTCACATCAGAGGTATGATTTTTCAAAAATTATACTAGAAACTTATGATTTTTATAAAAGTAAAATTGCCAATACTGTTATCTTTGTGGGTTTTGATTTCTTTCAAAAATAATTCTTCCTTGAGACCATGGTGAAGAAGATCACTAGAGCGAAGTAACAAAAGCACGTAGTACAAGTCAACCGTGGTGAAACTCTTTGTCCGAGTAACAATACAAGGGTGAATAGCAGTCGGGGGTGATTTCGGTCGAGGGATGATGTTGGGATTTATTACACCGCATTCCAACCTGATAATTCTACGACTTGCTATATATATACGACCGTAGATTCTTCCTCTCTCTTATCATCGACAAAAGATCGGCTATCCTGGTTCATAGTCTTTCATATAATGAAGAGATCATAAGATTCTGCCGATGAAATTAATTTGGACCTATTTCTAGAACTTGAACTTGATGCTGCATAAAATAGTCATGCAGCATATATGTAATTATTGTATATGTATACTATAGTAGTACATTTGCCTTGGGCTTTCAAATAATAAATCTTGATTTGATTGATTTGATGTTTTGATGTGCGATCTAAAGGTGTAAGGTTAATACTATTTGAAATGTGTACTCTTGGATAAAGCCTAAAGCTAGAGCCATAATCATCTTCGTTTCATTAAGCTTTAAGCCACCCCTTAATGCTTCAACGCTAAAATCGACGTTCGAGGTAAACTGCCAGATTCAGTGCAGCATCATCAAGCGTTTACCTGACGATTTCGCGTAGCCATTAGTGATACGTTGACAGGGAAACACGGAACTGATTTTAGTATTGGAAAATTTGCCAACCACAATTCTGCCCAGATTGAAGTTCGTTGATTATTCCAAACCCTCTTTTAGACTGTTATTCAAGAGCTTTCTGTAAATTAGAAATAGGGCTCACTGAGAAGAAGAATTTTCGTGTTTAATGTAAAATGTTATTTTCAGTAATTTCTTAGGGCAAACATGTGAAAGCTAAAAATTTATATAGGAAACCCAAATAGACGTGGTTTTACACTATAATTAGGCTGAATACATTTTCACTGTGTTTGAGATCCATAATATTTTTTATAGTCAATCGGTTCAGGCATAAAGGAATTGTTCTGTTGGTACACATTTTGAATTGCAGAAAAATCATGTTGGTTGCTGTTTTCAAATTTGTTTATGTGTAGAGAATTTTATTTATTTTTGTTAATTGTGTACATTAATTGACTGTCTTATTTCTTCTGTTACAGGTAAGTTTCTTTTATGATCCTATGCACCCGTCTTCAGGCCTTTGGTAAGAAAAACTAAAATGTCACGAATTTTTATGATTTAAACAAAATTCAACCCCATTGATAAAGATCATTACAACCATTCAGAATTCGTATATGAAAGTTCATGTATAACTTATTTTTTGTCTTTAATTAATGGAATGGGTCATTTTTGTACAGTGTCATTCTCATTATTTCATAATTGTTGATGGATATTGGGGAAGTCATTTTACGAAACCTAGACTCATGAAAATACAAATTTTTGTTTTTATGTCCAAAATAATTTTCTTCAAATTCATTTTTCTTCGAAAATAGTTGAGAAAAATATTGTTGAGAACCAGTTTTTAACTTGTTTAAATACTTTTTATACTTTTGTTTGCCTTGGGAAATATTATATTGTGCTACAAGTCCGGAAAGTAGGCAAGCTCCACACGAAGATGAGCCGATGGCAAGTACTGTAAACTTCACAAGACTTGCAACTGTCTACTTTCAGCACCTGTTTTGCACACGATATTCTTTGTAACAAATGCAGGAAATTTTCGATTCGAAAAACAATATAATTTTTTTTTCGGAAATTGATAGTAAAATTACCAAAAACTACCGAAAATTTCCAGAAATTTAAGGTACCCAAAGCTTTTTGGAAGAAATCCAAAAATTTCAGGAAATTTTTGAAAAATGCTAAATCACCGTAAATTTCAGGTATCCAAAATTTTTCGATATTTTATCGGTAATTTATGGTAATTTATCAGTCATTTATGGTAAATTATTACTTCGAGTTTGTCCGATTACTATTCACTACTCACAATCAGTCTCTCAAGAGTCAAATCATATAAATTGTGAGGTTATGATTCCGGCAGTTGTGCAATCACAACAGCTAGAAAAAGAAATCTGGCTCGAACTGCGCACGCGCAGCAGCTAGAAAAAATAATCTTACTCAAAGAGCGCAAGCGCAGCAGCTAGAAATAGTATATTGAGCAACGAGTAGGCAATCGGTGACCCCGCACGAGTCACTCATACTGTTTTTTATTATAAGTGCGTAACAAGGGTTCGTGGGGGTGGAGAACGGGGGATTCGGGGGTGGAGCTCCCCGACAGAAGAAAAGCGTCGATTGGCGTGAAGAAATATACAATTTTTTGAGTGAAAAAATGTCAAGGACATTTATGAAACGGACTTTTAATACACTGAAATAATGATTTCGTGGGGAATTTAGCATTTTGCGGTTGCTAAACAGACGTGAAAAGTAGTATTTCTTATGCACGTATAACAAAAAAGTCTTTTCATAACTGCGTTTTACCACGGGTTTGGAAGTAGTCACTTCCTGCACGCAATACATGTCTCGAAATGCAAACATTTCGTGCATGCGTTACAAAAAATTTATTATACTACTTGGGTCGTAGGTCATTTAGAGAAAAAAGATAGTAGTTCTATTCGAAAAGGACGACTTAAAATAATTTGTTTTCAAAATTTTATTCGCATTTTTCTGCCTTTTCCGCGGTTGTTCAAATTTATCTTGAAATTTGTTCTGAAACTTTCTCACTTGTCCCTACTTGGAACAAGTATTTTTTGGCCTATTTTTATTAGTATAACATCTTAAGAATTTTGAATACTTAAATTTTTTAAATTGTTCCCTATTAAAGACGGAAATTATAACATAAATGACCGGGACGAATTTAAGAAATAAGGAAAACGTAGCAAATAAATAATAGCTTGTTAGTTTCTATAGGGGTTAACAAATTAATAAACCAGAATAAACAGTACAAGGGTTGCATAATATATACCGATAGACTTGCTGTGAATCGGTTATGGGAATTAGGAATTTATAGCGCCTGCTTCGAAAGAAAGTATAGAGTCAGTCGAAGAACGGGTCGAATGATTTACGCAGATATAAATACCGATTGCTCTCAGCACGTTGTTGCTTGTTATCTACGATATATGTAGAAGGGAAACGCATTGTGGTACTTTTTCGTTGTAGGGTGGCTGATAGTAAGGGGGTGAATCTCGTGTCCCATGTTCTATGTCCCATGGCCCACGGCCACGGGAAGATGCAATATAACCCCGTTATGACAACCTCGTATTTTAGCAAAGTGGAGGGGAGTCCCATTGGCTGGTTCAGAGGCAAAATGTGCACGGTACACGCATCAATCACCGGCATTTTAATATCGGGCAGCGTACAATACTGCTTGGCGAATTTTCCTCTCCCTTTTGCTATCCGCCCCGCTTCTTCCCCTCGAATCCCGTTTTTATGGCAAATTCTTCTAATTCATTCGTTCCCGCTCTGTCGTTTCTTTGCTCTCGTTATAAGCGATGAGATTCGCCTGACGTTTAGTGTTACATCGTTTAAAAATGCTTCTGCAATCGAGAATTTTACAACCAGATGCCATTTGCATCTTTTATTTGTTTTATTCGATTTTATTTTTTAAGAAATGTTCTGCACGTGATTGAAAATTATTTTAAGTAAATGCAAACTAGGGTAAACACCGGTAGTCCGACAAGTAGCGTTACCCTCATGTTTAAATCGTTCTAGGAACTTTTTTTAAATTTTCCTAACAATGATTCACATTTTTGGACTCTCTATTTATTTATAAAGTTATTTCTGCTAACTATTTTTAAATGCAATTGCATTTAAAAAAAGCAAAGTTTTTCTGAAAAAAATTAAGAAAACACCGGTGGTCGGACAAGATTTTTAGTGGTAGGACAGAAGTTTGTCTAATAGTCGGACAGTATATATTCATGCATCACAAATTTCTATTTAAAGAAAATAGGCTCCATAATAATATACTACTTTTAAATACTAAAAGTAGGAATATTTAATCAAAAATGCGTTTAGCTGAGCGAGATTAAAAATCTTTAAATATACAATACATTAATTAAAATTGCCATGAATTCTAGATGTTCAAAGTTAGTATCTGTAGATATTAAAACGTGGGATGTTACTCTGTAACATCCAAAATGTTCAACTGAAATATCTAAAATATTACATGATGATTATATCAAATAACGGCTGAAAATAATTGAGGAGTTTACTTATTTTTGATCATTTAAGGAATTACTTGATAACTTATTTGTAAATTTGAAATTAACCTTGTATGTTCATACATAAACGAAAAACAGATAAAGGGTATGAAATATCGATCAGATGATACATTCAGTCAAGTTGAGGTTATGTTTAATATTTGGAATTCAAAATCTTCAAACCAAAAAATAAAAACAGGAAAGTAAGGTGAGAACGAATGACCTATAATCAGCATTTAAAATTCTGTCTATTTTCGGTTTCTTTAACTCAAATTTTATTTTAAATTTACGAACATTTTGTCAAATGTGTTCGAGTCGATATAATCTCAAACTTAAGAACGTTGTTCCGTCGTGTAGACAGACAGAAGTCGTTATTCGATTTTAATTAAAGATAGCTAATTTTTATCATTTGGAAATGTTCCAAAATTGTAATATTCCATAATTGTAATATTGAAAATATAAGCGTGAAATATAGTCTTGAAATTCCAAGTGGCTCGGACGATTTTAACATCTGAATTTGTTTCAGTTTTACATACAAATATTTTTACGCCTAACATCTCAAAAAGATAGTGGATGTTCGGCATGAATATCTGCATGTTATGCGGTACAATCGTACCCTTTGAACATCTACATTTAAACATTCATTTTTCTCCGTGAAAAATTAAAAAATTGTCATTTTCCAAAAATGTTATATTTTGTTCGCATCATTCGATAGATCAAGGATTCTCCCATCATTTACAAAAACAGATATCAGAAGGTTAACTTCAATAGCTCGTTATTCCTGAGATCAATTTTTTTCGGCTAAACTATGAAATATTAATAAATAATAAACTAATGAATATATCTGTGGTAATTAAAAAATTTATTTGATTGGAAGTATTTACACATTAACAACTTTTACTGAAGGGTTGAAATTTTACAACAGGCAGGAATTCTTTCAAATTGAATAATTTTGCATTAAAAATCATTAATAGTTAATTTTTCAAAATTAGTGTATCAACTGAATGATTTGCAGCCGAAACGTTAAAAAAAATTTGCTACTTTTCAAAATTCAACTATCATGAAGCATTCGAAATTCCGCACCTTTATATTTAGAATGAAACGTGGAAAGCTAAACGTTGCTAAGTCCAATCAAACTAATTATACAGGAGAAGCAAAAAACTTTACTAGAGGAACAAATTATAACCGATTGAGTACATTATTTTTTATATAGTTGAATGGATCTATTTAATAACCATTGTGTGAAAAAATAGGTGGCGTTACATGTACATCAGGGTGATCAGGGTAATTTGTTGTCGTTTCACATGCTTCTATAATAAGTACCTTTTTAAATTTACTTATTGTATTTTGAATTAGTAAAATGTATGTCAAATTCTTATAAAAAATGTGAAACAAGTAAAATAAAATTAGTATATTCCTTCAAAATTAATTTTCAGGTTCGAAAATAATTTTTTTTTTGCCTCATAAAGTGAATAACCCTCATGAG
This sequence comes from Andricus curvator, assembly GCA_932195095.1. Taxonomy (NCBI): domain Eukaryota; kingdom Metazoa; phylum Arthropoda; class Insecta; order Hymenoptera; family Cynipidae; genus Andricus; species Andricus curvator. Next base: position 10,730 of record CAKNYM010012708.1, on the reverse strand, counting down.
CATATAATGTCTAACGGAAATGGTGATGAACTCAAAAGACTGTTTAGCTCTCCTTTGTGTATTATACGAGGTATTATAAATAAAAATAATGTATAAATCATCAAAAAAATCATCTCGAATACATATTTCATTTATTTCATAAACCAATAGTACTATTTAACAGAAAAAAGGAACATTTGTAGTATTAGTACAACATTTGTTAATTTGGATAATAATATCTCCAATTGTTAAATACATGTTAAAATTCTATAATGACTATTGACTATCGAATTGTTAAGAAAATGGAATAATTTAGTATAATTAATTCATTCATTCAGCTTCAATTATTTGAAATCTTAAAATATTTGAATTCATTTAAATACTATATTTTAGGGTGAACATTTTCAAAAACTTTTTTTTTTCACTGAAATAGGTGTAAAAAAGCGAGAAATTATATTTTTTGAAGAAAACTCTATTTTGTCAAAAAGTTGACTTGGCACCATTTACCTTTCCCTGCTTAAAATTTATAAAATCGAATAGTTTAAAATCTAACGTTTAAAATTTAACAATTTTTAATCGGGCCAACTTTAAATTTAACCAGTTCCAATTGAAGAATATTTGTTGGTTGAAACTGTCAAATTCGAAAATTAGAACCGTCACAATTTGAACAATTGTAATATGTAGCGTTTTTATAATTTCATTTTACACAATTGCGCAAAGTTAAAAGCGTGCAAAAAGTTTCTCAATTAGACATTCTCAATAAGAAAATGTTCAAAATTCAACAATTAAAATTTTCCAAACAGAAACAATAATTTTACTTATAAGCATATGAAGATTTCTTAATTATGCAACTTCAAATGGAAGTTTGTTAAAGTAAATCAATTTTAGTTTTAATACAATAGAAATATCCTTTATTAAAAATGTCAACTTTCAAACTTCTAAAATTGAAACATTTTTAAGGCTGTTGGACTCAAGCTCTAAAATCAAAATTCAATCATCTCATTTTACTCAATAAATACTAGAATGAAATATTTTGTGGATACTAAGCCATACTTCCTTTTTTTAAATAGTGTGTATGCAGAGGAAAGCACTGTCTTATTTAATAACTTGTGCGTGAAATGAAATTTTCGATAGGTACAACCTCAACTGACCTGAACATTCGAAAATTTTATTTTAGGCAAAAATATTTAAAATAAACAGTCTCCCCTGTTTATACACACTTCTATTTCAATTTTTTATTCAATTTATATTCACAATTAGGCCAACCAAATATTTTGTTGTTCATATAATAAACATATTCTATATTTGAACCAACTAAAATTCTGCTGATTTAAACAAATCGTTTGCCAAGTGTATTTTTTATAACTTACGTTTTAAATCAACATTTTTCTCATTGTACAAACCCAATATCTTTTTGTATCCCTCTGACGCGTATTTTCATCACATGTCATAACGAAATGAATGCTGATACGATTGATCAGTCAAAAATGAAACTCGTTAATTGCAAAAGCATGTTGGCTTTACATAACTATCCCATGGTATTAAAAAATGAGTGTTCCAAGTATCAGAACATTCATAAAGTAGATTTGTAAGTGTGATAAATATAAAGGAATAAAAAAGTGTCATCAGCAAAAACGAATCTGTTAATGGTTTTTTTACATTTCCATTCTTTAATACATATTTTTATTTGAAAGTATACTTTCCGCTAAATGCTAAAAAGCATTTTTAAATGTTCGCTTGGTACTGTAATGGCTTTTCCATTACAATTATCTGATTCCCAATTTCATTTAATTTTTCATTTCGGCTTTTTACTGATTTTTTCATGTCTCTTTGGAAAGGGAGCCAACGTTTTACTCGATTTTTCATGTAATTGATAAATCTACAAAAGCATATCCGTTGTATTCATATTAAATGGATAATTGATCAAAATATTTTTTATTCTGCGAAATAAAACAATTTTTATGGAACTAAATTATGTACTTCATTTATAATTTGAATATTTAAGATTATTTTGATAATAATTTATTAAAATGTTCATTGAAACAAATTTTTATTGAAACAAATTATTAACCTATCAAAGAATTTGGTTGATTTATATTGAAAAAAATCTGCGAAATTTTGCAAAGACTGCCGTTGTAAGTTTACGGGCGTCAGCCAATACGATTTTCATCCAAAAAAATTTTAAACCACAAGTCTAAATGTCAAATTACCGACAAATCGTAAATATCTCACTGACTGACGTGGTGAAGCTACAACGACAGTCGTCGGAAAATTACCACATTGGTGCAGGATCTTTTTATTTCCTACGTTACGATGTTCGTGGTAAGCAGAGTATTTTACCACGACAGACTATGCGAAATTTCGCAGAAAGTTTTTACAGTGTATCCGTCTTTCGTTGGTAAACCTGCTAAAAATTGATTGGATCAGCCAGACTTTTAATTGATACAAACAAAAAATGTTCTAAGCTTGTGTTTCTCTACCTTGTTCTCATATTCCAATTAAATTTTCACAATAATAATTTTATGAATATACAATAACGAATAAAGCTAGATTCTTCCGGAATGACTATAGCAGACTATAAAAAAAATTTGTATTAATTATGACAGATTCTGCATTGACTTATTTTTTAACTGTACAAGTAATTGTTGTTATATAATATTTCCCTTCTAATGATCAAAAATCGTTTTATCTCGAATCTTTCTGAAATATCGTTTAAGATTGTGAGCGTCTGCAATTCAAGATCCGAAAAATTTTGCTTGAGGATTACCTGATTGCTTCACTTTTCCGAGCGAAAGCAGCTTAAGGAGGTCGTCAGAAAACGGTCGGATTGGTCGAACCTGGAAGCAGTACCCGCTCCGGTGAAAAATATGTAAAGAAGTTTAAAATACGTCGGAAGCGGTAACGGCGGCTTAACGCCCTCGTAACTCGACGAGTGAGCGATGCCGAGACGAGACGGAAAAAGAGAGACAAGAATTTGTATTTGTCGGATCGCTTGGTTTACGAGAAAGATCCATCCGGTGGCACCCCAACAACGCAACGAGAGGAGTTCCTGTATCGTGTATCCGTTTACGTCGCAATGCAAACTCCGCTCAACGATCTCATCTCGATGGATGCAACCCTAGAGATGCCCTTATAGACCAACCCCTCTATTTTCTCAGTACTCTCGATACGACCCACTCGTTTTTCTCTCTCTTTCCTGGATAAGTTGCAAAATGAACCAAATTGAGATAAAATCTTTTCATGTTTATATCCTTTGGTTGATTTTATTTTTACATTCGAAGTTTCTCGTCGTCCCGAAATTCAGGTTGACTAGTCGAATATTTTTCATAAGCTTGGCTAGTCGTCCCGAATTTTCGGGACGCCTTGTCCATCCCTTTTTCAAACTCCCCCAATTTTTCGGGATGACTAGAAACAGCCTTTTACATTAGTTCAGGGTGCACAGTCTTCCCCTTTTTTTCTTAGTTTCTCCTTTTTTTCTTAGTTTCCCCTTTTTTCTTGAAATTCCCCCTTTTCCCCCTATCCCCAAAAAACTTCCCCCTTTTCCCCTTTTCCCCTTTTCTCTTTAAATATACGATATTTGAAAATACAATATTTGAATTACGCGGCAAATTCTCTGAAATTAGTACGTGCACCCATTATTGAATAATAATTAAAGCAATTATAGCATTTAAATAAATTATTTATGAATAAATAAGGTACCAATATAATTACAAAATATATAGTACTTTTGCTTCCTCATAGAGGAAGCTTTGTAATGGTAACATTTTCCAAAAATTTTTAATTAATTTAATTAAACCTTCCTCAATTTAAAAATGTTTAATACAATGTTCTAAGCAATTGTCCGGATGGGTGTGTGGATGTCACACTTTTTTGTGAACACGATACATTGAAAACGGTTGCAGATAAATTGATGAAATTTAGAGGGTTTATTTTCACCACTAATATCTTGAAACTGACCGAAGGAATATAAAAGATTCCTTGGTTCGAGGCGAATCGATTGAACTATAATATTAATAGATTCTATCAAAGAGTGAGAAAGTTATGGCCATGTATATTATATTTAAAATCGATCGTTATAGTTAACATTTTTTCATTTTCATAATTTAAAGTTGATGCGAGAATAGAAAAGATGTGTTGATTCGAAACGAATCGTTTGACCTATAATATTGATACATTTTATTGAAGAGTAAGAAAGCTATGGTAATGCATAATATTTGAAAATACGGTTTTTTATAGTAATACTTTTTTCTTCAACATAATTCAAAGTCGATGCAAGAATATAAAAGATTCCTTGGTTCGAGACGAATCGATTGATCTATAATATTAATACACTTTATTGAAGATTAAGGAAGTTATGCTCATTTATAATATTTGAAAAATCTGTTTCAAACAGAAAAACTTTTTTCACCGACATAATTCAAAGTTGACTCATGAATAGAAAATACTTTTTGATCATAAATTTTCAAAGAGAATAATTCTGACAATTTTTGTAAAGAAATTATAAAGCTGGGAAAGGGATAGGGTGCAACAGAACTTTTTCCTTCCCTTTTCCAGCTCGAAAAACTATCATTTCGAATACGAAATTTGATTTGTGTGATTTATCTTTGTATTTAAAAATTGTTTTGTATTAGTTTGTAATTTTGTATTTTTTGTAAATTTCTATTTTTAAATTGATCAAAATGAAGACCTTGTTTGTTTATTATTCAAAAAAATCACTAATGCTTCCACTATGAGGAAGCAAATACATTTGCTAACGGGAAGCAAAGTGCTCGTGAAATGAGCACCATATAATTATAAATACAAACAAAGAGGAAACACTCGAGATCGAATTCACAGCTAGTTTGGATAAGTATTATATAATTATTACTTGAGGAATTTTTAATTTGAGTTTAAGAGCACTGAAGAGTAGCGCGGAGTGAAAATGTTAAAACAAATTAAATTGTTGGAGCTGAGGGGGGCGGGGGGATGTGTGGGTTGGCATTCAACAAAAGTGAAACAAAATTTTGAATCTAAAATTTAACGATTTCAAATTCAAAATATTTCCTATTGGTTCCAAAATTGTGACGAATTTGTTATATTTACAGCTTTTACCAGTGAACAATAATAAAAAATTACGAAATTTACAAATAAATTTTTTGCGCAGTAACCATTCTTTTGAAAATATGCAAAAAAATGTTTTTTTGGATGGAGTCATATGCGCACATTTAAAAAAAAGTTGAATATGTCGAACCTGAAATTTATTCAGTTTCAAACATTTTATCATTTTGCTTTTTCGGAAAAAAAACTTTTGTCATGATTTAGGATTTTTGGGATTTCATATTTTTTGCGATTTGGGAAAGTTATATACACCACGAAAAAAAATGTTTCCCATGAATGAAAAATAATAACATGTTCCTTTGATTCAAGCTGAAGAAATGTCAGGTTCGAATCAACCCAAAAAACATGTTCTTGTACATTTTCAAAAAATTGTATATACATTTTTTTTTAAATTTCAAATTGTAAATTTGAAAACGAGAACAGAAGATATTAACCGATTTCAACATTTTTTATTTACATGTTTTGGATGTCGGGCCACAAATTATTATCCCTCAGCTCAAACGATTCGATTAATTTTAGCGTTTTTACTTCGCTCTACTCAAGAGTGTGGTTTTAAATTTACATTGAAAGTATTAATTATAGTAAGGAAGAAATGGCAAATCTTGAAAAGAAATATTTATGAGAACGATGTTAACAATATCAAAATTGCGTATTCAATTAATTTTATTTTTTTCTTGGACTTTTTTATATAACTGTGAATGGATTTCCAACGACCTAAGATATCCAATTTTTAAAAACAATTTCCTTAATGGCAGAAATAATTGAAAAATCATTGAAAATTATTTGAAAATATAACATTTCTTATAAAAATATTGTTTGCACTTTTCGACATATATAAAAATAAATGTTTAATCTTTCCCCTATTTTCCCCTTTTTCGTGAGAAAATCACCCTTTTTCCCCTTTTTTGAGCTCCTTTTGCGCTGTGATCCCTGCTAGTTTTTTCCTTTAGTCTAGTATAATAGGATAAAGTGTTTTATAAATATGAAAATTTAACTTCTTAAAATATTTCGGTTGTTTTAAGCTATTATTTTTAATCAAATATATCGGTTGGTAACTACCCATAATATCGGCCAATACCAACTCGCCGCAATTGTCAATAACAAACCGTAGCAATGCTCAATTACAACCCCTAGCAATGGTACATAACAGTCCTCAGCAACAATCAGTAACGCATCTCTTAGCAGCGGTCAACAACAATCCCTGTATCAACATCAATGAAAACCCATAGCAGTAGTCAATAAGAACCGATACTGGCGGTCAATAATAACCCCACTGCAACGATCAAGTACAACTAATAGCAATGGGCAACAATAACTTCTAGAAAAAGTCAATAGCAACTCGCAGTATGGGCTTAATAATAGCTCGTAACAACGGTCAATACAAATCCCTAGCAATGATCAATATAAGCTGCTAGCAACAACCAATAACAACCCATCGCATCGATCAAAAACAACCCCTAGCAACGGTGAATAACATATCATGATAAAGTTTAATACCAATCCTGATCCACTGATAATTTCAGTCGTTTTTTACAGGGGAATTGGTGAAAAACAACTAGCAAATTTGCAATGATTTAAATCTAATTAGTCAAAAACATTCCATGTCACCGTAACACGAATCCCTAGCAACAGGCAATAGCTATACTTGTCAATATTACTTCCTAAGAACGACCAATGACAAACCCCAGCGTCGGACAAAAACAACTAATTAATAAATAAAAAGTCGCTGACTTTTCACTGTTCTAATTTATTAAGAGCTCTAATGCACTGACTTTTCATTCGAAAAAGTTACTGATGTTTCGCAGATAAGGACTGATAATTTCAGTCGTTTCAATTTTGAGAAATGATTCACTGATACTTCAACTGAAATTCCACTGATTCAAATTTAAAGATGCTCATTAAAATCGAATTAACAGTTTCCAAAATAAAATGGGGTGTCCATATACTAGACTTCCCGTACTCAAAGGGTTAATAATATTTTAACGTGCACGGCTTCAAGAACGAACACTTCTATATAAATCATTCCAAATTAAATGAAATGAGTTCGAAACGATGGAATTTTTTAGTGAATCAGCAAAGAACGTTTATTACAGGACGAAAGTTTATCCATGTACAATATTTAGATCTCCTTTTTTAGCAAGAATAATCAATCGTCTTTTTCATTCTTTTCTCTTCCTGGAACTTCTTATATGACAGGCAGGTGTAAAAAATAAAAGATATAATATTAATAATTCAACAAAAACACAGCAATTTTGAAATTTTAGTAACTTTGTCTACTGAAAAATCAGTGAAATACGACTATATAATTACAGTGAATATATAAATATGGGCACTGATTTGAATTTAGAGATAGTAGGTTGAATACCTATTCCTTTCTAAACCCTTCATTGATTGTCTTCTTCATTATGTTTTCTTTCTATTTTCACCATAATTCTCATCATACACCAATCCCAAGTATTTTAATTGCTGCGGCAACTCAAACAGTTTCTGTTAGCATAATTTTAATTCATTTACGCGTAAATGAATTAAAAGGATGTTAACAGAAGCTGTAACTGATAATTGCGAAGGTCACTTTCCACAGTAATACTCATCATAATCTCATTATAAATGTCAATGATGACATTACAGTTTGCTTATATGTACATCGTGTAAAGCTTTTCCAAATTCACTATGAAGCGTTGGATAGAATTGCATTTGAAATTAAATTAGCCTGCAAATGCAAAAGCACATATTACGAACGACAATGCAGTTTTGAAATTATCTTGTTTGCACAGCTGGTAAACTTACATTATGCGTACATAAATGTCTTTTTACGATGATCTGACTTTTCGGAATTTTTATTGGATCGAAAAATGTACCTATTCGAATTTCAAACCTGACTTTATGAGAGAGATAAAGTTAATATGAGCTTTTTGACGTTTTCAATAATGCATAGCGAATCAACTCAATTTTTATATCCGAAAATTGATAACAATCTTCAAGTATTCGTAGATGAAATACATTTGCGAAAAGTTAGAGAAGCGATATTCTGACAATAATATCACTCACATATATTTAATACTTTTCTTTAATTTGATAAAAAGTTCGTATGGAATTCCTGAAAACAATTTCGGTGTGGAATTTTACTGAAAATAAGTGACTTTTTATCAATAGTTCAATCAGTAGAAAGCCACTGGGAATAAACAAAATACGAAATTTACGGAAATTTAAGTAGTTTTTTAATTAATTCTCCAGCAAAAAGACGACTTCGTAGAACTCTTTTAGTATCGAGAAGGACATTTCATTAAATTTTTTTATTGAAAATTCAGTGGAAAGCGAACTCAACGACTTACTAAACTTCAACAGTCAATGGTTTTCGACTAAAAATCAGTTTTAAATTCTTACCGAAAAAAATGTTATATTAATAAAATTATTGTGTATTTTGTATTATACAATCAACGACAGGAATTTTTTTGACAGGGAATTTTTAAAATTCGTATCATATAGAAAAAAATATCCGCTCTCACTTGATATCGCTTAACAGTTTAAATTGATTCATTTTCAATGTTTTTATTTGAAATACGAAATTTTAAACATCTTCCAATTTAAACACGTTGAGTTTTGACTATCTAATTGTGAAAAAATTTAATTTTTATAGCATCTATTTTAAAATTGTTCACTTATGATGGTTTCAGTCTTAACTGTTCAAGTTTAAATGTATTTAATTTTTAAGTTTTTACTTTAAAACGCTTTATTGTTTAAAATGTACTATTTTCAGTGTTCTTATTTAAGTTTGTCGATTATTGGTTGTCATCGTAAATAAAAATCGAGATAAAATTCTTTAACATGGGCGACGGTTATTGAATGGGTGGTATGGTGAATTCAAAAGGCCGGTTTTACCTGGGTATGGAATTTCATAGGGCGAAATTTGTACAAATAAACGGTTTTTTTGTCATAGATTTTTCAGAATATGAAAACGATCGTCAATTAGAGATTTTTCCATAGGCCGGAAAATAACGAACCGCTGTCTATGTTCTTTAATTATAAAGGCTTAACAGTTAACAATTTTAATTTCTTATTTCAGAAAGTTATAGGTAATAAAATGTATAATGTTGAATGCCTAGATATTTCCGCAATTAATTTATTCTGATGTCCTTAAATTTAAAATTGTTGAGATTCGCAGACTTTATATCAAAAACTGTCCAGTATTAATCAATCCCATCTATCTGTACTTATTTTCAGCATTATATTTATTTGCGGTCTACAGGTCTATTCTGCGAGTCAGAATTTATCTAATATTAAAAATTTAAGTAAATGGTAGTGATCTAGTGATATTTCAAATGGTAATTTCAAATCGCTAATTTTGAATTTCCAAAATTTGAAATGTTTTGTTTGATCTTTTTAACTTTCATAAAAAAAACTCACTTTTAAGTGTGTCCCTCTTATTATATCAGTGACCGATATATTTTTTTTATATTTTTAAATCACTTTTCATCATAAGTCAGGTGTAGAAGGCATGTGCTTTTCATTGAGTAGACGACCCCCAATCAAAATGCGAATCGGATATTCGTGCATGGGATTACTTGACAGGGATATCATTTTATTCGACGTTAAATTCATTCCAGGGTATATTTGTTATTAATTAAGAAAACTCGATGAATACGACTATCCGTGCTACTCGCGTGCCGGCCGTCATATATGTCACAGAGCTATCGGATTTAAAGCGAGCTCTAAATTCATATAGGTATATAAACCGAAACACTGATTGACCCCATGTACCATGTCACGGATCGAGCATCAGGAAAACTGCGTCATTAGTATCTCTGTATGATTGGAAATGTAAATAAATTATCGGCTATACGATCGTTTTTTAAATAATTTCAGTCAACCATGCTCATTTTCTATTCTATTTCAATGCCTCTCCAAAAATTAATGTAATCCATTTCCTTTTAATCTTGGGATTTAATTTTTCATTCATTTTTTACTCGCATATAAATGATTCTCAATCAGATTTTTGTTGAAATTCTTTTTTAATATTATAAGTAGGGGCAACCAGTACGAGGTGGATAGAAAAACTTTTAAAGTCATAATATTGATAAATGATGAACAAGTGGGGAAAGTATGACATACCAAATTCAAGCTGAAACATCCATTTTAATGTTAGCAATGACATCACCTAAATTATATTAGCCATCTGTCTTATATTTCATATTTTTTTAACACGTTGCAATTTTATTCAGATGTTACTCTTCTAATATGAAGTGATTAATCACAGTTTAAGTCTTTCCGTTCAGTTTCAGAAGGACATTGTGTATAAATTCATGAAAAAATAATCCAAAACTGTTATTCAAAAAATGTCTTCATTTATCAGTGATTATTTTTCAATTTATTATAAAAATTGTACGGGCGCAAAACTCTGTCGTATTTAGCATGAAACCATCACAGTCATTGCTACCAACTATTATAGACAAAAAACTACGAATAATTTAATTTGGTTATGTTGGTAAGGTGCCGTTTATAAAGTACGTCACGCTATTTTGAAACCTTTTTCCACCCCTCCCCTTGTTGAATTTGTAACCATATAATTAAATTTTCGACCTACAAAGATTTATTTTCAACTGAAATAAAATTAATTAACAACTAAACAGTTGCAAAATACGCGCCCAATCAAAAAA
>CAKNYM010012706.1:0-17908 GCA_932195095.1 Andricus curvator | reverse complement strand
TTGGATATTGTTTTACATATTTTCAGACTAAAAATATTTTTATCTTAATTATTTATATATATCTTATTGCAAAATGTACTATTTGGCTGTCTTTCGAAATTTTCGATTTCATAGATATATGACGAGTACAACTTATCCATAAAATCGTTAATAATAAGTTTTAATCTAACCTTTAAACAAATATGAAAGTATAAAACAAGCTCTGTTAATGATTTTACTTTTCTAATTAGATTGGGTGTTCATAATCTTAAAAATTGTAACATATATAATAATTTATATAATATATATATATATAATATTTTAAAACAAATTATCTCAAAAATCTCTGTTTTGAAGATTTTTTCAATATCATTGTTTGAGTTCCGGAATCGTATTTTTGGGCAAATTAAGGCTAAATATCGCTGGTGTACTTATTCATTTTTATTATGTGTGGCGCCATTTGAGGAAAAAAGTAAAGCCCTTTGTTTGGACTGACTTAATGAACAAGTCATTGCATATGACAATCAGAAAAATTTCATTATAAGAAAAGATTTTTGTAGAATTAAAAATGAATTAGCTGACAATAAATATGAGAAATTTAATCGTTTTATCTATATTCAATCGAAATATATAGAAAATATATATTAAATATTTTCCTTTTATTTCATTGAAATATTCTTTTATTTTCTCAAATGCTTTCCACGGAATTATTGGTTTCGAAATATTTTACCTTCTAAGGTGTAGCATATGTAAGCCACATCGAAATTGTATCCAGTCATTTATAAAAATAAAACAAATAAATGTTAGTTTTACTCTGGTCTTTGTTTAAAAATGTCTTGTCACAGTTACGAATGCAAAATTTTTCTCGCTGATAGTGCTAGAATGCTGAATAACTAATAAAACGAAAATTATAGAAATACAAAAAATGCCGATAGAGAACAAATTTTATTCGCCTTTTTTAGTTTTCATTGTTATTCATGAAGCACCAAAAAAGGCGAATTTGCAATTCAAAAAAATTAATTTTTAAATAAATACTTGCTTTGAAAACTACCCAGGCGGAAAAATTATATATAGTGTGCAGTATTATTGTATATAACTTCAAACTATCTATAAACTATATATAATTTTTTCGCCGAATTACTAACTATATATACTGTTTATACTATATATAAATTTTACACCGAAGGGATGAATTTTAGCTCAAGTGTTGAATCTTTGAAAAAAAATTAAATTTCAAGCAAAAGAATTTAACATTCAACCAAATAGTTCAGTTTTCAATACAAAATACACTTTTCTCACAAAGAAGATTAATTTCCCACCAGAAAAGACGAATATTTGAGGAAATACATCATTTGTCAACCAAGAAGATAACATTTCTACTAAATAGTTGAATTTGAAATAAAATAAAATAATTGTCAACTAAAAATGCAAAATTCAAAATACGGTTACAAATATTGATTCCTAATAACAAAAAAATAACAAAAATCACAAAATTGTTCAATTTTTACCCACAGAGATGAACGCTAAGCTAAAATTAGATGATTAAACGAACTTACCTGTAAGTGAAGTTCTATCATAATTGTATGAAGCGCCTCTTCTGAAGAGATTATCATGTAGTATCCCTGTCGGTGTACACTAGCGCCACACTTTTCAAAGTTAAGAAACAAAACTCTATAGCCGGACCACCATCACGTCTCTGTTCTGCTTCATAATCATTACTTCAAAGTATTGCCGTAATCATTTATGGGATTCTATTTTAGAATAACGGGCACTAATCAATGGGTGGGAATAATCTCTTCAGAAGAGGCGCTTCATACAATTATGATAGAACTTCACTTACAGGTAAGTTCGTTTAATCATCTAATTGTATTTCGCGCCTCTTCTTCCGAGATTATCATGTAGCCGTTTAAAGGCCATTACGGCAATTTCGGTTGCAAAATTGATTAATTACATTTCATTTTAACTGAATTATATTTGAATTCTTGTATTACAATTCGAACTTCCAATTATAACACCAATATCTTAAAACGTACAAGCACTAGAACATGGCATTAACTAAGTCTGCTATTCTAGAATCGATAGTGCGAATGACCTGCAATCATCTATTATATCTTTCTTATAAAAACGTGCGAATGTCTGAGATTTTTGTGTCCAACCCGCGGTTTTTAGGATTGTTTCTATGTTAACTCCTACTCTATGCGCTGCTGAAGTAGCTGCATGGCGAGTGCTATAAGCATTAAATACTTCAGTGTTTATACCGCTTTCTGTCATTACATTTTTTATCCAGCGGCTGAGAGTCTGTGTAGTAACAGGATTATAAGGTTTCTTAAACGATAATAACAATTTTTGTTTTGCGCATCTTATGGAGCTAGTTCTTTCAATATATGTCTCAAGTGTTAACGCAGGACATACGAGGTTGTCCTGAGTAAAAAACGGAATGAATAACGTAGGCTGAGGCCTATTAATTTTCGAGGTTTTGATTTGTTCCGGAATCTTTATTTCCATTCCTCCATCTAATTTTCTAATGTTCCTTATGTCTATATTTATTATAGTCTGGGGACGATGACCCGTTACTAACGCTAACAAAATCGCAAGTTTAGAGGACAGTTTCTCTAAACACAACTCTTCATTTGGACCCCATTGCTTAATATAATCCAATACTACTTTCGGATCCCAGGTTGTATTGTATTTAGGTTTTGGTGGTCTCAACTTAGAAACACCTTTGAAAAATCTCTTCACTCTATCATCTTCTGCTAACTCTGTACCGTAAATTAATGCAATTGAGGATCGAAAAGAGTTTAAAGAACCATAAGACATACCATTTTCGTATTCTGCTGTGAGAAACGATAAAATCTCTGGAATTGAACCTTGTAAAGGATCGATATTTTTGGTTTTGCAAAATGTCCACCATTTTTTCAAACCGCAATCATATTGCTTCTTCGTTCCTTCTGTGAGTGATAAAAACATAACATTTGCCGTTTCTGCTGAGACCTGCTTCAATTCGAATGCCTTTTTCACAACACACTCACAACCAGGGTAAGTGTCTTCCACATCGGATGCGATTCCCTGTTAATCGAACGGAGCAAGTTAATATTTGGATTTAAATATATAGGTGTCGATTCTGATAATGACATATAAATTGGAAACCACGGTTGAGCTGGCCAATAAGGCACCACTAGAATTCCCCTTGCGTTCTCAAATTTAATTTTTTGTAAGACCCTCAATATTAGAGAGAAAGGAGGAAAAGCATAAAAAAAAATTTGCTCCAATTTAAGGTAAACGCATCGACTGCGCTAGACTCTGGGTCCTGCTTCCAAGATACATAACGTCTACACTTTGTGTTTGACCTTGTCGCAAAAAGATCAATATCTGGCTGACCAAACTCTTTTACTATCATGCGAAATGCTCTATTCGATAATGAGTATTCCGTCTCTGGTTCAAGCCTTCTTGATTCAAAGTCTGCTTCAAAATTATCCTTAGAAGATATATATGATGCGAATACCCAAAGATCTCTTTGTTCGCACCAGGTCCATATCTTCTTTGCAAGATCGTTTAACTGAGGGTATTGTACCCCACCTTTTTTATTAATATACGCTATAGCAGTGGTGTTATCGACCCTCAAAAGAACGTCCCTACTTTTTAATTGACTCGCGAAACATTTAAGACCCATCAAAGCAGCCATAAGCTCTAGACTATTAATATGTTTTGATTTCTCAGTCTTCGTCCAGAAACCATGGGCACGTTTCCCCTTACACGCAGCTCCCCAACCGGTAGGAGATGCATCTGTAAAAATTTCAATACACGGATTGAAACACGTAATGGAATTCGTTGCTTTTGGAATGTTCAACTTCCACCATTCAAGGTCAGTTTGGGAAATACCCACTACAGACATAGTCGCCTCAAAATCATCATTATTTTCCCGAAGTGCTAAGACTTTTGCGTATTCGAAATTTCTCAAGTAGACCCGTCCGTATTTTAACGTACAACAACATGAACCTAATGTTCCAATAAACGCTGCAAATTCCCTGATCTTACACTGTTTAATATTTTCAAAAGTTTTGATTTGAGAAATTACTTTTGACCTTTTATCTTCTGGGAGTTCAACAGTCATGTCCTTCGAATTGTAGTTTAATCCTAGATACCTACATCGTAATGAAGGCAATAGATTACTCTTTCTCAGATTAATTACAAACCCTAATTTTTTCAAAAAATAACAAGTTTGATCAACATTCTTCTGACAATCTACCACATTATTCCCAAAGAGGAGCATATCATCTAAGTAGATTACCGATTCCAAACCTAGCGATCTTAAATGTGAAACAACTGGCTTCATAAGTTTTGTGAACGTGAACGGTGCTGTACTCATACCAAAAGGCATGCAAGTATATTCGTAAAGATTTCCTAAAAACGTGAATCTTAAATACTTTGTGTCTGTGTCCGCGACCGGAATCAAATGATAAGCATCTTTTAGATCAAGGGTTGCCATATAACAGCCTGGTCTTATTATTCTTCGAACCGTTTTATCATCTTCAAGTTTAAAATGCTCAGTTTTTAGAAACTTATTTAATTGCTTAAGGTTTAGGATTAAACGATAAGAACCGTCTGGTTTTGGCACAACAAAAATTTTTGAAATAAATTGACTTTCACAAGGTTCCGCTATTCGCAATGCTCCCATTTTCATTAATTCAGAAACTATTTCTTTTATTATTCTAGTTTCATGTGTCGACCACTGAGTTTCATTAGGTGGTATCAATTGATAAACCTTTGACGCGAAAGGAATTTTATAGCCCTTAATCCAGCTCAGTACATTCTTATTAGATGTTAATTGTTCCCACTGCTCAATAAAATACTTTAATCGACCTGCATGACTCACCGTGCTTATCGCCGTGCCCCGCGGTACGCTTGCCTTTGCGATCCCCTGCTCTGTCTCTGGCCCCGTGTTGATGTTCTCTGCCCGCCGAACGTCGATCCGGTCGAATAAGCCGGATTGGATTGCCGTCTCGCTGCTTGTCGACGCGGCGGGCCCTGCGAGTTTTTTGCTTGAGAGTGTTGCGCCGATTGTCTCTTCGCCTTAAGGGCACCACTAGCCGTAGTTAACGCTTTTGCGGCCTTCACTCGATCCTCTAAGTTGGTACCAAATAACCACTCGTCCACTTCCGTAGAACTAAGCGTCTCTCGCAAGGAAGTATCGATGTTTTTTAAAACCAGGCTTCTGCGAATCGAAGATTCTTCAAACTGTAGATCAGAAAAAATTCTGAGTACGCCACTGACAATACCCAGCATCTGCAGTTTCTTTTCATTTTCTAATGTAAGGGCCAGTGATACTAAGCCCATCAAGCCTCCCAGACCAGCTGTAATTCTTTGTTGTGTCTCCATAATGCGCAAATCTCTTTTAATTATTGCAGCTTGTGTCTCTTGTAGAGCTGCCTTTACCTCTGCATTCAGTTTGGGTGGATCCAAAAACAAGCAATTTTTGGGGAGAGGAAATTTAGTTAATAAAGACTTTTTCTCTTCAGTCGGCAAACCTCTCTTAATAATTTCCTCAATCCTTACGACCAAATCTGTGGGAGCTTCTGCTGCTAAAATTCTATCTGGATGTAT
This sequence comes from Andricus curvator, assembly GCA_932195095.1. NCBI lineage: Eukaryota > Metazoa > Arthropoda > Insecta > Hymenoptera > Cynipidae > Andricus > Andricus curvator. Next base: position 12,328 of record CAKNYM010012706.1, on the reverse strand, counting down.
TCTCTCACCAATCACTTCCAATTCTTGCGCCGAAAGAGAATTTTTAGTGTTTGAATCTTGACTGTTAGAAGCTTTTTCAGCATTCTTTAGTTCCTCCACTTTATCACCGGAAGATGATTCTTTTGTTGAATCTGTCTGGGACTGGCCTTTATTTTGCGTATCATCACGACCATGCGATGCATTCTCACCCGAAGACTGAACCACCTCTGGTAATTTCTGAGTCTGGTCTTCATTTATTGGAGTACCCGATTCGCTCCCAACAGAGTCCATGTCGGAATTCCTATCACGCCGTGACGGACAAATTCTACTCGACGAGCAACTCCTCTCACGCCTTGGACTCCTCTCATACTCGTCCAAACGATCAACGTCATGGTACCTCGCTCTATGGCTCCGGCGCAGACGACTGTGATGTCTAGAAGTCGGAGAAGAGCTATCAGTCGAACTACTGTATCGCCTGGAAGATCTTCTTGCGCGACGACTCTTATGCCCTGCGAATTGATCATTTTCTTACTATATATCTGTATATATTATTCCTTTATTTTTATACTCTTACATACTAGTAGTTGCAGACTGCTAGTACAGGCGGTAGAACTTTAATATTTATACTGATAGGCATTTGGGTCAGAGCAAGGTGTAAAACATAAAAACCATAAGCAGACAAAGACCTGCAAGAATTTGTCTCCAGAACACCATATGTACAATTCCATTGAATGGCTAAATCTTTTTTATTTGCCTTTTTGCCCATTAACGGTTGCAGACCGTTCGGGCTGGCTATGCTCTTTATCCCCTTTTTAACCATCAGTTGCATCAAACAAACGCCTTGCAAGACGTTGTTGATTATTTCCTAATTTTAATTACTTGGATAAAAACGGAAAACAGAACCTAATGTCTTTTTGCACGACCACGTGGTAACCTAACCTAGAAATTACTTACTTCGTCTTTCCGATTTACGTCTTCTATCTTCTAGCTCTCTTTCTAGATGACGTATTTTCCTTTTTATAATCTCACCATCACTTTCCGTCGAATAAGATCTTCTTCTTTTTCCCATTTTCACTTACTTAAAGGTAACTTTGCAACTTGTGTGATCACACCGTGGCACACCTTCAAAGAATGATTATGAAGCAGAACAGAGACGTGATGGTGGTCCGGCTATAGAGTTTTGTTTCTTAACTTTGAAAAGTGTGGCGCTAGTGTACACCGACAGGGATACTACATGATAATCTCGGAAGAAGAGGCGCGAAATACAATGATGAATCTTCTACAAAAAAAAATTATTTTTGCGTAAAACAGTTCAACGTTTAATCAAAAAGTTGAATTTTTAAATATAAAAGATAAATTACCAACCAAAAATGAAATAGTTAAAAAAAAATTATTTTGATAAAATAATGTAATTTTCAAATAAACTTAAATTTAACTCCATGATGTGTTTATGGATCACCTTCTACTGAAGAAGCATTTTTCTTATATTCCTCTTAATTCACTTGCATTTTATTTACTTCATGGTTTGCAAAAAATGTCAATACACTTGAATTGTGTTAAATTCGTCCTGAATTCTTTTAAGTCCCATTTTACTCATTTTAATGGAATTTTTTTTTTAATTTCGTTTAATTTACTCAAATTCTTATGAATTTCATCAAAGTATACATTCCCTTCAATTCTTCCTAATTCACTACCATTTTACTCAGATCAGTGGAATTTCATCAATTCTTCATCATTCATGTCCGGTCTTTTGAATTTCATCAGAATTTCTTTTGAATTTAATATATAATAGTTTTTTTATTGAATATTTTTAATTTCCTAGTTGCGGAGAATATTTTCTTTATATTTCAAAAAAAATCCTGTGCATATTGTTCGAAGAGGAAAAATGTTTAGGGGCCATTTAGGACCATTAATTTTGATGAAATTCTAAATTTTCGGATTCTTAGCCCGATGTCTTCAAAAATTAAAAAAAAAAATCTTAATAAAAACTGTATGAACTATTCAAAAAAAGGCAATATCACCTCTACAAACATGGAGTAATTACAAGCTGCTGCTTCTATCTCGAAAAACAAGAATTATTTACGCACTTAATGTCTGAATCGATATCCGTCATGCAATGACAAAGTTAAAATTTTTAAATAATATTCTATTAACGTCTCATTTTTCCAAATTATTAATTTATACACAAAAATTACATTAGGAGAAAATAAAAAAATTATTTTGACACGTCCTTGTTTATTTAATGTTGATTTTATTTGTTTTTGAGATTATATAAATATAATTATTCTGGGTTTCTTGAGGAAATACGATATAATTTTAATAGATTTACGATATGTGGAAAACTCAAAATTTTCTAATAAATGTTTATTATTTAAAATCATTTCACAAAATTTTAGGAAAATTGCGATTGCAGAAGTTGAAATGTAGAAATGTAGAACTAGCAGAAGTTTTAACTGACCATAATTATTTCTAATGTTGCCTTAAAATCTTGCGGATTCTTCAAAACTTCTGAACATTTTTTTAAATTGTTCGACTTGTTTCTCCAGTTTTAGAAAAATCTTTCAACAATTAAAAAATTGCCTTAACATTTTTCAGCTCTTTGTCTAGATTCGCCAATTTTTTTTGTTGAAATTTCGTATGCTTTGGATGAATTTTGAAAGATTTCGAGGGAAATGAATCTTATTTAGGATTCCCAGAAAAAATTTTAGAGATTTTTTGTTGTTGCAAAATTAATTAATATTAATTATTATCAATTAAATTAATTTAAATTAATCTGAAATATTTAAAGGTAATTTATTTACATTTTAAATATTGTTAAACAAATTTTGGAAAAATTCGAATCATTTTAAGAAGATGTATAGAGGTATCGGAAACGTTTTAAAAATGATTCAAAAATTAAAAAGATTTAAACAACCTGAACACAGAATATACATTTTTGAAGATAAAAAATGCAGTAGATTTGAATGAATTTTGCTCTTGAAAAATTAATTTTGTGGAATATATTTGAAAAGATTTCAAAAAGTTTTATAAGATAATTTAAATTCTCAAAAAACAAAAAAAAAATACCTGGAAGATTTTAAGGCATTTTTTTATTGAAAGATTGAAAATAATTTTAGAAAAAATTGGAATCATTTCAGAAAATGTTTAGAAGTTTTGAAAAACTTTCAAAAATAATTTAAAATTTGAAAAGGTTTCAAAAATTGTCAAAAAATAATCTGGAAGATTTTAAGGCCATTTTTTTAGTTTTAAGAGATATTAAAAAAACTGATGAGAAAATTCAAATCATTTTAACAAGATATATAGAAGCTTTAAAAACTTTTTAAAAATGATTTATAGTGTAAAAAGATTTTAAAAAATTGAACTCAGAATATAGATTTTTGAAGATTTCGAAAAAAGCAGAAGCTTTTTAAGAATTTTGAAAGGTGTCAAGAGAATTGAAATTTTTTTAAGAATTCTAGGGAAATTATTAATGGTTTTTTTTGCTAAAGTAATTTCGTGAAAAATATTTTTTATATATTTAAAAGATTGCTGAAGATTATTTATATTCTCAAAAAATAGCAGGAAGATTTCAAGACAATGTTTTATTGAAAGATTTTTCAAAAATGTTAGGAAAAAGTTCAATCATTTTAAAAAATCTTTAAAAGTTTTGAAAAAATAAAAAAATAAAATTTGAAAATATGTTTTAAATTGGGACGACTGAAAAATCCCGAAGAATAAAATTCCCGACACTGTAAAATATTAATAAAAGTGAATATTAATAATATTACCGAATGTATAAGTATAAAAAAAGGATCTTTGATGTTCAAGGTTTCTAAAATTACTATTTGAATTTAAAATAACAATAATTGAAAAAAAATGCATCCAGAAATATATTATTTTCAATTATAGTTATTTTAAATTCAAACAATAAATTTAGAAACATCAAACATTAAAAATACCTTCTTTTTATAAAAATATTTGATCATTGTTTTTTTATATAATAAATTAATAATTTACATTAATTTATTTTTCGGGATTTATCGGTCGTCCCTATAAAATTCCCGAATAATATAATTTTCAAAAAATAAAATTACCGACAGAAAATTGCTGAATTATAAAATATTCGAATTATAAAATTCCCGAATCTTAGCAAATAAATCTTTATATAAATATTATTCATTCACTAAAAATTCAATAAATTAATAGTTTTATAACAAATTTTTTTTTTATGTTTAAAGTTCCTAAAATTATTGTTTGAATTTAAAATGAAAATAATTGAAAATAATATATTTTTGGTTATGTTGTCTTTCATTTTTTCTTTTTTCAATTCTTTTTGATTTGCAAGATTTTTTGAAAACTTTTGGAAAAATTAAAATAATTTTAAAAAGATTTTTGAAGATTTTGAATTAAGAGCTTAAGGTTTTCCAGAATTTTGAAAGGTTTCAAGAGAAATGAAATTTTTTTGAAGATTCCTAGGAAAATGTTCTATGATTTTTTATGAAAAATTAATTTTATTATAAATATTCAAAGAGATTTCAGAACTTTTGAAAAGATTATTTAAATTTTTCAAAAAAGAGCTGAAAAATGTTAAGGCAATTTTTTAATTGTTGAAAGATTTTTCTAAAACTGGAGAAACAAGTCGAACAATTTAAAAAAATGTTCAGAAGTTTTGAAGAATCCGCAAGATTTTTTTTAGCCATTTGTATTTTTACCCTGAAAATATAAACATCTGCAATGAGAGACGAATTTTCTGCAAAACAGTTACATTTTTCAATCCAAAAATATGAATTTTCTACAAAAGAGTTCATTTTGAACCAAAAAACTAAATCTTCAAACCAGAAGATTAATTTTCTGCCAAAAGAGACGAATATTCAAAAAAAGTATGAATTTTCAACAAATAATTTTTGAACTAAAATAAAAGTTTTGAATAAGTATTTATTCTCTGAGTTTATTTGTTTCCAAAATTATATAAATATAATTTAGCTAAGATTCTTGAGAAAATTTAGAAGACTCTTAAATTACTGAATATCTTTTTAACTGACTCGAATTATTCCTAATTTTATCTACAAATCTTTCGAAATGTTTTGTTTTTAAACAAATGCAAACGTCCGATTGAAACTTTGTAAACTATGTTCAATTTAAAAATAATTAAAAATTAATAGATTCAGAATTAAACGCATTTATTAAATTTCAAATCCTATATGCAAATGTTGTGACAGTCGAAAATATTCCCTTTTTAACCCATTCAATTTGAAAATTTGTAACGAAAAAAAGATCAATATTTTAAAAATTATGAATAAAAAATTAAAAATTGAACGATTTTAAAACGAATTGTTTGAAACAGAAAATCTTGAATCGTCAAAATTTCAGAGACCTAAACTTAAACTTTGAACGTTGCAATGTTAACGATAATTGTTCTGTTTTATAAACTTTTGACTTGATAATGAGATTGTTTAATTTTGATCTATATAATAGTTGAACAATTACTTATTTAGAAAAAATCCGAGTATGTTGAGAAGATTTAAATGACTTTTTATCTTGAAAAATTAATTTCAACAGAATATTTAAAAAAATTAAAAAACAAATGTTAACGAATGAATAAAAATTGAACAATTATTACCTTAGGAGAAATCGGAGTAAGTTTAAGAGATATTAAAAAGTTTTGAAAAGATTAAAAAATAATTGAATACTTGAAAAGATTTCAAAAATTGTTAAACAAAATGTAGATTTTTGAAGATTTCGAACAAAAAATTTAAAAGCTTTTTGAACATTTTAAGAAAATTCCAAAAAATGAGAACAACATTTAGTAAGAGGTTTAGGAAACTTCAAATAATTTTTCATTCAGAAAAATTAGTTTTAAGAAAATATTTTAACAAATTTGAAAACATTCTCAAAATTGTGAACAAAAATCTGAGAAATTTTAAAGCAATTTTTTTATTTTTGCAGCATTAATTAAAAGTTTTATGAAAAATTCGTATCATCTTGAAAGAAATTGAGAAGTTTTTGAAAAATTTCAAAAATAATTAAAAATTTGTCAAGATTCAAAAAATTATAAAATGAAATGTAGATTTTCGAAGATTTTGATATAAAAGTTTGAAGCTATTCAAGAATTTTAAAAGGTTTAAAAAGATGATACAACAATTTTCTGAAGATTCCTGAGAAAATTTTAAGTGATTTTTTACTTTTTTTAAATATTTAAGATAATATTTAAGAATGTTTCAAAGCAAATTTTAATGTGTGAATAACAATTGAAGCATTATTATTTTGTTACGACTCAAAATTAAATTTACCTTCTAATTTTTAATTTGAAAAACATCGCGTAACATGATATAATTTTTAGAATTGAATAATTTGTTGATTCATTCAATCTAAATTTCAATGATGGAGAAAAATTTTTGAGAAACGGCAAATCACCGGTAATTTTTTTCTTAGATTAAAACGGCCAACCTGAAATTATTTGTTTGTAGTGTTCAAGTTAACAGAAAAGCATACAAAATTCAAAATAATGACAAATATTCCTGCTGAATACAGGAATTCTGTTTTCAATCAAGAAAATATTACTTTTTTGGATTCAGGTAGAATAAAATTGATTTTTAAAAAGTTAAAAACTTTCGAGAATCACAAAAGTGCAAAATTCATCAAGATTTTAATATGAAAGATTAGTTTTTAAACAAATGCTATAACTCTAGTAATTTATTTTTGATCGGGAAATGTCGTGAGGAAATTTTTTGAAAAATTTTGAAACCGAAAATATTAATTTAAAAAAACAAAAAAAGTAAATTTGCAACCAAATGATAAAACTGTTATCAAAAAAGATTTAGAAATCCCATAAAATTCTTTCAAACTATTTCAACTATTTTGTTGAAAATCCGTCTTTTTGTGTTGAAAATTCGTTTTTTTTTTTAGGAATTTTTTTTAACTGGTAGTAGACACTTAAACTACTTTGTTAACCATTCATTGCATTAGTTGAAGATCCATTTCTTTGGTTGCAAACGTAAATATATTTTTACTAATTCGTTTTTTGTTTGTTTGTTGAAAATTAATCGCTTTTAGTTGAAACTTCAACCATTTGATTGAAAATTAATATGATTTGTTGTAAAATTAACTGCTTAGTTAAAAGTAAAACTACTCTGCTAAAAATAAATTTTATCAGTTGTAGATGCACCTATTTGCTTAAATATTTAAATATTTTGTTGAAAATTCTTTGTTTTTTGTTGAACATTAATTTTTCGAACTGCAAGTTTAACTTTTCCCTTTTTGGTTGAAAATTGATCGTTTTTAGTTTAAAATTCAACCATTTGTTCGAGTACTAACTTTTTTGTTGAATATTCACATTTTCGGTTTAAAAATTAAACTTTTTTTGGAGAATTTGTAGTTTTGGTTTGAAAATTGAACAATTAAATTAAAATTTTTCTTCTCTCTTGACTGCAAAATCTTTTCTGGTTTAAAGTTCAACTCTTTAGTGGAAAATTCATCTTTATGGTGTGAAAATTCTTCTCTTCTGGTAGAAATTTGACTGGATGAAGGGTTTAACTATTTTGTTGAAAATTTGTATTTTTTAATTACATGCAAGTCTTTTTATTCCAAATTAAAATATTTTTTTGTTTATATATCAAGTATTAAATGTTTTGTTGAGAATTCACCTTTTCAGTTCCAATTAAGCTTTTTTTCATTGAAAATTGAACTATTCAGTTAAAACTTCAACTTCTTGTTTCAAAATTAATTCTGTTGTTCGTTAAAGATTCATAATTTTAGTTCAAAGTTTTATAATGGCTTTGGAATATTATTTCTTTCTTGACTGTTATATCTTTTTTGATTGAAAATTGAAGTATTTTTTTGGAAAATCGTCTTTTTTTGAAAATTCATCTCTTTTGCCAGAAATGTCATCTTTGTGTTGAAAATGCAACATTCCAGTTAAAAATTCAGCGGGTTTGTTTCTCAAGAAAGATGAAAAACCTAGGAAAATTATATCCATATAATCTTAAAAACAAATGTACCTAAAAATTATTCATTTGAATTTATCCTTATGTTATGTTTTTATAAATTAATAATCTGGAAAAAGGAGACTTTTTTAGAATCATAGTTTACAGTTTCATCATCAGCAAGTTGATTTCTTTAGGAAATTAATATCTTTTTACACATACATTTCAAAAAGATTATTTTTGACGTGAATAAAGTAAGGTTGAATGGATGAAGTTAGTAAATAATTTCTGTTTTTCCATTAAGAGGCAGTAGGTTCTAAATAGGTTACGTTTTTTGAAATGCTCTGGTCTATTCAAAAGTTTCACAATATAACCTTCTTATTGCTTCAATATAGCTGAAAATCTCACCAGGGTGGCCGTCTTAATATAGGAAGAAAATTTTCGAATTTTTTCGGCATAGTACAAATTTTTTATGGTCATTGAAGTTGAAAAATATGTTCAAATTAACGGTCTTGTTTCGAATTAAGGCACTAACTATAATTACGGAATTTTCCGTAAAACTAATTGGTCAAGTACACACAAAAACCCTGGTTATCAAAACGCTGCAAACAGTTGGCGACTACATTACGTAACAAATGGAAACTTTTTTTTTCTGGTCGGAAATATGTCATTTACCACGATTAATATTATATATTTTTATAAATGAAAACTAAATATTTTGCAACGTATTAATATAATTTACTAACTCTATTTGATACTTGGGCATTTTATGATTGCATAACAGGAGTCGGTTTATAGAAATAATACAGACATTAAATTTTTAACATTATATATGACAAATAAACCCTTAATATTTTCGAGGTTCAATCGTGTGCAAAACCTCCTTTAAATTTAGTATAAATAAACCCTTGTTAACCTCTCTATCTATTATATTACAAAAATATATTATATTATCTAGAACATGCCAGAACCACCACTTTCCCCGTCCGATATTTTTATCGCAAATTGAAAGTGTTGACTTTTAACCAATGAAATAATTCGCATTTTTTTCATATACTTTCTGAAACTTAATCAAAAAATGTTGTTGAAAAATTAGGATTCTGCCATATATTACAATATGCAACGATATGATAAAACGATAGATTATATGAGTTATAGATTATACTAGTAAATGAGAATATAAAAAGCTGAGTAGGGTTTGCTGTTATTAAATTTAATATCGATCCCAAGGAAAGAGAAAAGGTTTTCTCTAAAGGGTTAATACAGGTCAGCGTAACACGAAATTCAAAAATTGGGCTTTGATTAACTATATTAAAAATATTTGATAGTATAATTGTTTCAAATTTTTCGAAAATTATCTCTAAACTTCATGCTTTTAATAGTCCTATTCTTCCATTCGCAAACATGCACGTGAAGAAATATTTTCCATTTTATTTTGTGGTGTGTTACCGTATACATGTGTGACAAAAATTGTGGTATGAAGCACAATGAAATGTATGTACTTGAGTTTATCGACTGAATAACGGAAAAAACATTGGCCCCCTCTCCATTGGACAACTTTGATGATATTTTACGCTTGTCATCGTTATGAAGCACCGGGAATAAGCTGACGGGGGAAAAATTTCGACTATATATAAAGCGATATGGAAGACATATCAAAGTCATTCAACGTTCAACATGACATCCCTACGAATTTTTACTGTCTTCTTCCTAGTGTGCATTATTGCACTTTCTCAGATGGCTGGTTGTGACGCCACAGAACGTAATCAACAGCCGTCCCCGGGAGATACATGCCCTCACGGCTGCATTGTAAGTAAAAATTTTAAGAAATAATTATATTTATTATTTTGAAAAATACCATGTTTTAAACAAACAAATATCAACATTCTTTGGTAGCCGATCCTACAGTTTATTTGTATGTCCCACGTAACACACATACCAAGTTTCATGCCCTTTTAATCATTTAAGCCTAATCTGGAAATTTTTCGTTATACTTATGCTATTAATTATCTCAGTGATATATGTACTTAAGAGCACATTCAAATAAATAATGAATTTCATGTAAAGAATGAATATCAGTATTTTTTGGATGTCATTGTATATGTAAAATATTTTTTTTAAATGCTATAAAAGTTTCGCAGACAGATTAAAAGAAAAATATTCTGTGATTCACGTTGAAATCTATTCTAAAATATTCCCAAGTATTTTGAAGTATTCCCGAATATTCTGATGTAGTCTCAAATATACTCTCATATACAAATATATTTTATCCAGTTCTTATATATTCCATGTATTCTTTGCATTCACAGATATTCCTAAATGTTACGATACATCATCAAGTTTTTAAAGTATATTACGTCGTAACGTTAAAAATTTATTTTTCCCTTTCTTATTATGCTGCCGATTTCTAAGATAGGCAATTTCTGAACCCTCCCAGAAATTTATGTTTGCCAAGCTGATTCACTGTCCATCGCACGTTCTAGCAATACAAGTAATTAAAATTGAACCTCTCCGGATCAAAGATGTATTGTCCTAAAATTCAATTTTTAGAATCTTTCAAATTTCAGTCTTAAGGACTGATACTTGTAGAAAATTTTAAGGAGCATCTTTTTTCTTTTAGCAAATATTTGTAGGGTTTGTAGTTTTTAAAGTAATTGATGACAACTAGATTATGCCCACATATTAAGAAAAAATGAACAATGTAATTTCTTTAAATGAAAAATTCTTTTTTATGTTTTAGACTGACTGACACCATCCTCGTAAGGCCTTTCACAATTTGAATCAATTCAAGCTGTTGAACTGCAACGGAACAACCAAAAAATAAATGTCCAACTTCTATTTCTCACTGTACTTTTTAAGACGATGATTGTTTATTATTTTATTGCTGACTACTAATGTAATTGTAATTTAGCAGAGGATACGGAATAATAGTTAAGGATGTGTTTTCTATATGTTAATACTAAAAAATGGTGTACATGTGAGTAATAAATGTAAAAAAATATCTACACATTTCTTTTTTCATTAACAAAATTTTATTCAAACTATAATTAAGTGAAAGTAATTACAAGACCAATAGAAAAAGGTTGGTGAATTAGCGCACTTAGAACAGAAAGAGTTCAAAAATAATTTGGATATCCATAGGATTAATGGCATTGTCGTTGGCGTTGTCGTCGTCGTCGTCGTTGTCGTCTGTGAGAACGCTTACTTTCGACGACATTAACCGAACGGATTGCCATTTGGCGCAATGATTTAAGGCCTATAAAGAAAGGACAAAACTGCTTTTAAGGTAGTGAAATATTCCATTTTCCAGCAAACTATACCAGATATTTCAAAAACGTTAAGCAGATTTGTTCATCTCAAAAAGATCTACAAATTCGCTATATGACTATTTGCTTGTTCAGAGGAACAGTTTTTGTTTTAGTCTTAAAAAATGTTATAAGAAGTGAAAAACTCCATTTTCCGGTAAAACTATGCAAGGTTCACTACCAGTCAAAATTTGCGTACACTTACGAAAATCAGATCAAAAACCGCCTCGTATTAGAAAGTGACTAGTAGTATACCATTAAGCCATTTCCCTTTCAGGGTAGGCGTGACACTACCCGATTCGGGTAGTGTTTCTAGGTGGATAGTTTCTTGTAGTAAATAACTACAAGTGTGGGCTCACCACACCCACGATGTGCCAACAGCACTCAGTTTTCTCGAATGGTTACCCATCCAACTACTAACCGCGCCCAACGCTGCTTCACTTCAGTGATCTGACGAGAACTGGTTTTTCAGCGTGGTATGGCTGTGGCTTTATTATATAACTCTGCGAAAAACTAGGTTAGAACCAATTTTCTATTCTCAACTTCGTGAGTTAAAGTCTCAAATTTTCCGTTCGAAATTATATCAAGAAAATGATAAAATATTTGTATTATAATATGATAAGTAAATGAAAAAAGACTGCGGTCACCACTAGAACGACCGCTTTTCGTCTTGGGTATGCTTTCACATTATTTATGATAATTCAAAAACCAGTGAATTATTCATAATGTTTTTGGTCTCATTTCAAAAAGGAGATTTCAGACTTTAATTCGCCGAAGTTTCAATTTTTACATTTAGTTGCTTGAAGCATGCAGAGAGTGGAATTTGGGAATCGAAAATGGGCCAAAAACGGAATGTAGGCCGGTCTTTCTCCAAGGTATCTCGGTCCCTATGTATCAAAAATAATTCGACTAGGGCCCAATCAGCGACAAATTTTATAAGCTCTCAATTTTTTTTTGAAAAGTCTTTGTACACGGAAAAAAGTAGATAGTTAGATTCACTTTTATGTATTGTTAACTTGAAGTTTACTTGTTCGCATTGTAGAAGAAACAATTCAAATAGTTTTTGATACTGAATGAGATAGTGATCTCAAAATGTACAAAACCTAAAATCAGCATTACTACTTCAAATTGTAAAAAGAAAGA
>CAKNYM010012705.1:0-11332 GCA_932195095.1 Andricus curvator | reverse complement strand
AAACTTAGAAAATGTTCACTACTTTCAGGCCTTGGACTGACTTCAGAGATAAAAAATAGTGTAAATTCTGCCACAAATTTGAGAAATTAGTGTAATAATACTTTTCAAGTTTTAAACTTATTTGTAGTTCAAATTTAAATGTGTATGGCTCGAAATCAAAAAGCGTGTAAGGGAAAATCAACTTTATTTTGTAAGCAACATTTCCAGTATTCTAACCTAATATTTAAAAAATAATAAGAAGGAACTTCAAGTTTATTTGAAATTTTATTTTTTATTCTATAATAAATGATCAAAATTCTTATTTATTTATTGCAGGCTTCACTGTTTTTTCCCATTACCTTGTTTTTCCACTCACCTGCGAACTTAATTAATTCGACTTTTTTGGTTCAAAAATGAATTATTTTGTCGAAAATTTAACAATAATGTCAGAAAGTTATATTTATTTGTTGAAAATGTAACGTTTTTGTTACAAATTCGTCTTTTTGGCTTAAAAATTCAACGATTTGATTACAATTTTTTTCATTCTTGGCTAACAAATTTTCTTTTGTTGAAAATTCAGGTATTTTGTTGAACATTCATCTTTTTAGTTCAAAAATTCATCTCCTTCTGCTGAAATTTCACCTATTTGGTTAAAAATGCAACTGTCTGGTTAAAAATTAATATGTTTCAGATGGAAATTAAATTTTTTGTTGAAAATTTGACTGTTTTGTAGAAAATTCGTATCTTCTGCTCAAAAATTCAACAATTCGGCAGAAAATTGGTGTATTTTGTCGATAATTCTTCTTTTTTGGTAGAAAATTCTTCTTTTTTTTTGGTAGAAAATCAATATTCTTTTTGAATGCAGCTGTTTGGTTGAAAAATTATCTGTTTTACAAGGATTCAAGTCTTTTGTTGAAAATTAATTTTTTTTTGTTAAAAATTAATTTTTTTAACTGATAATTTAACTATTTCGTTGAAAATTCCACTCATTGGTTCAGATTTATCTTTTTCGCCATCTTGGCTTAAAAATTCAACAATCTGGTAGATAGTTTAACTATTTGTGTGGAAATGTATGTATTTTGTTGAAAATTCATCTTTTCAGGTTGAAAGTTCAACACTTTGGTTGAAAGTTAAAACACTTTCTTGAATGTTCTTTTTTTTTGTTAAATATTCATAATTTAGTTAAAAAATTTGTTTTTTTAAATTAAAAATAAATTCTTTGAACTGAAAACTTAAATATTTTGCTGAAAATTCATATTCTCGGGTTAAAAATTAAACTTTTTTGTAGAAAATTCTTTTATTATTCAACAATAACGCTCCTAAATAAAAATTTAACTATTCAATTTTTGGTAAAAATTAGACCATTTTTCGGTATGTTATAATTTATTGACTTGGCCCACTTGTTATTTTAGCCAATTAGCGAAGAAGTTGAAAAATGTTTTTCAAGGAAAGGTAAAGAAATAGTGGCAGTAGCGAAAAATTGTAAGAAATTAGTGCATTTAGTTTCATTTTTTTCGGAATAGTAGCAAAATAGTTTTTCTCTAAAAAAGTTTCAACAATGTGGTGAGTCCGAGACCTGTATTTTTTGTTTGGACTTCCTACTTTGTAGCATGAGCTTATTTTTTCAAGAAAAACCGAATTTTCAGCCAATTCACAGCTCCTTCTGGCTGAGTAGCTTTTGGATACCAAGAATATCCATATTTTCATGAAATATGATGTGAGTCTACCTTAACTTCTTTTATTTTTGATTTTCAGGAAAAAGGATTATTCTCCAAGCTATTTTGGGTCAAGTATTAATGAATAATGAGGAGTAAATTGGCGGTTCAAATTTTATGTCAAGGATCTTCTGTTTTTTCGCTAACTCTTCAAAAATGTTGATAAGAGTATTTTAGATCGTTCTTGATACGAATTTGACCATTCTCGAATCAAATCTCCCGCTGAATATTTTTCTCTATTCGAATCCGTGAGACACTCCAAAGTGCACTTGTTAACAGCTAGAAAATGCAACATCAAAAAGATACATCAGAGAAAAAGTGAATTATTCAAATGATACTATGTTAAATTTTTGTTTCTTTATTAATCTTCATTATTTTTCTGGGATTGAATATATTCGTCGTCATCATCTAGGGGGGTTCCTAAGATACCAGCTTTTCTTGATTGTTTTCTCACGTATCTGTAGTAATTATATAGACATCCGCGAGCGCCTATACTCTCCTTGTTCTCATTTTGATAAAATGGAACGTAAAAAAATTCCTTGTCCTCTGTAGGAAATAATTCGCAAAACTGTTCTCGCAAATCGATGAATTCTGTGTTTTTTTTATTCTACAAAAGACACGAAAATATTAAGTAAAAAATATTCTAGGTCTGAAAAAATATAATGCTTTTACCGATTAAAGTTATTGTAGGGGTACAGTAGTATTCTTAGTTACAAATGAGTACTTATTTTTATTAAAAAACAACTGCAATATTAATAGCCATACACCTATTAGCAGTAAATACCATTATACTAGCATGCAAGTAAACATTCATTAATTTTAATTTTGTTCTTCTATTTTGCATTTGTCAATCATGATGAAACTTACGTGTAATTCACGTTATTTTCTTTGATTCTATCGAATATTACTATATCCTTCAATCGGTTATAATCAAGGTGGTTAGAATTTTTATATTTCCCAAGTACGATTCGACCTCGCAAATTACTGTTTAAAAGTTTGAAAAGTTCATTCTCCGTATAAGTAAACACATCTAAAAATAAGATGTCAAGGCAATAAAGTGAAGCAAAAAAAAAAATTAATTACAAAATTTTGGAACATTCAAGAGACATGTTTGCAGTTTACAAAACTCTATTGCTGCAAGAAAAATTTGGTTGTAAAAATAATTAGTATTGTAAACATTTTACTCTTGAATATCCAGCAGAAAACAAAAGTCAGAGACCGAATCCATTTCAAATCAGGCAGGATCTACACTTGAAGTCGCAGAATATCTCGGGACGAAATGTTTTTTTTTTAAGGAAATTAGGCGATCCTTTTTTTCCAATTTGCAAAAAAATGTCTACGAAGTTATGCGTATTTAAATTTTTTGATTTATTTTTCAGAAAACCCCAAATTTGTTTTTTAAATCCCTGTAACGTTTGACCTAATTGAGATATTTATCGTTTTCTTTCTGATTTTTTTCTGTTTTTCTGAAAATATTAAAAGTCAATTTATCAAAAAACATCCACTCATATCTCTTCCCAAATTGGTTTTAAATGTATACTTTTGTGGGCAGGAGAATTTTTTTTTCATAAAATTGAATTTTCTCATTTTTCTCGCAAACAATGACAGGTACGAAAAAATATTAGCACACAATTTTGCACGTCTAAAAAAGTTATATGCAAAATACTTCTCACTCTTTTGCGATATCTTGCACCATTTACGAGAAAAATTCAAAAATTACATTCGTAGCAAACAAATTTTCCAGAAAATATTTTTCTCATGTCTTCAAAATTTTAAGAAAAACATAAAAAAGATATTCTGGAAAACCCCACCTTTTTCATTTTCACCCATGTTTTTTTTTACAATTTCTGCTTATATAGAGAAGATAATGTATCAGCTTATGTGGGCTGAACCATTTTTGAGGCCGGGAGAATTTTTTGAATATTTTTCTTCTAGAAATTAAAAGTGTTCCTATCTTACAATATATTTAAAAATTGGGCATATTATGTAGATTCCTTAAAAAAGTTAATATTAGCGATTTTCACAAAACGCGGAGAATTAAAAATTTTCTAATCTATATTTAATTAAATTCTATGTATTTTAATTTTTTAAAGCTTTTTAATTTTTTAAAGTAAATTTTGAGTGTGAGAAAGTTTCTATATGCTCGAAAAAAAATGGTGTGAAAGTTTGCAAAGCTTTCAAAATTATTTTATTTTTTACATACTCATTTTATGATTACAAAAATGAGATTTCGTCCTAGAAAAACTGAAAATACTGAAATTTCAAAAGATTTTTCAAAATTGGGTGATTAATTAGGAGATAAAAAAAATTAATATCAGCGATTATTGCAAAAGTTTGAGAATTAAGAATTTTTAAAGTAATTTTTGTTTCGTTGAACCTCAGGATATTTATCGAACTATTTTAAATTTCATAAAGGTTATAATGTACCGAAAATTAATTTTTTCAGCGCTATCAGGTGTATTGCTGTATGTATGTATGTATGTATGTATATCTGTATGTATGTGTTTATGTCTATCTGTATGTAGGTATTTATGTCTATCTGTATGTATGTCTGCTTGTAAACACGATAATTTTCAGAAGAATTGACAGATTGAATTGGCCTCATCTTTTACTGCCCTAAAATGAATTTTAAGTCGGTTAGTCAGCTATTTTGGATGAGAATTTAAAAAGTAAGAGTATTTTCAAAATTTTTGAGAACATTTTTGGTTCAGAATTTGATAATTCTATGCACGGCTGTTCGTAGTATTCAAAAAAATGAACAATCTATTTTAATGACTTTTTTCGATTAAAGAAAGAATTACCAGAGTTATAGCATTTACAAAATTCAAAAAAACAAACAAAAATGAAAATTTTAAGTCAAATAATGCACGATATGAAAAAAAGTTAAGAGGAAAAAAAAGTTACTTTTTGAACACCCTGCAAGATTGTCATAATAACTTTTTAAATTTGTTTACGGCAATTTTACAGGTAAAAATGGTAACTCGTCATAAATTATCCAATATTCATTTTTTTAAATTTCCGGAAAAATATCTAAATTTTCGGTTATTCATGCTAATTTTACCGGTAAATATGGTAACTTACCATAAACTACCCAAAATTCATTTTTTTTAAATTGTCATGAATTTCCGGAAATTTATGAAAATTTTCGGGTATTCATGATAATTTTGCAGTGAACTATGGTAACTTACCATACATTACCCAAAATTCATTTTTAGGAATTTCTATAAATATCCGGAAATTTATGAACATTTCGGTCATTTATGGTAATGTTAGCGGTAAATATCATAACTTACCATGAATTACCCAAAATTCATTTTAAAAAATTTCCATAAATTTCCGGAAATTTATAAAAATGTTTAGTTATTTATTGTAATTTCACAGGTAAATATGGTAACTTACCATAAATTACCCAACATTGATTTTTAAAAATTTTCGGATATTTATGAAAATTTTGGTGAGTTACGGTAATTTGATTAGTTATATATGGTAACTTTCCATGAATAACCGCGAAATTCTATTATGTGAGTGGGCTGATAATCGTAAAATGCGAGCTCATAGATGCTTAATTTTCATTCTTCATCTTTGACGTCACTTTTCAGTACCTAGGGAATAAAAAGTAGTGCTTTAGACCCGCTTCATAGGCGTCGATAATGACTGAAATCATGCATTTATCATAAAAACATTATTTTAAATTTCTGAGAAGTTTGGGGCTTCTGAATCTTAATTGTATTTCGCGCCTCTTCTTCCGAGATTATCATTTAGAGGAGTCCAAGGCGTGAGAGGAGTTGCTCGTCGAGTAGAAGTTGTCCCTCACGGCGTGATAGGAATTCCGACATGGACTCTGTTGGGAGCGAATCGGGTACTCCAATAAATGAAGACCAGACTCAGAAATTACCAGAGGTGGTTCAGTCTTCGGGTGAGAATGCATCACTTCGTCGTGATGATACGCAAAATAAAGGCCACTCCCAGACAGATTCAACAAAAGAATCATCTTCCGGTGATAAAGTGGAGGAACTAAAGAATGCTGAAAAAGCTTCTAACAGTCAAGATTCAAACACTAAAAATTCTCTTTCGGCGCAAGAATTGGAAGTGATTGGTGAGAGAATACATCCAGATAGAATTTTAGCAGCAGAAGCTCCCGCAGATTTGGTCGTAAGGATTGAGGAAATTATTAAGAGAGGTTTGCCGACTGAAGAGAAAAAGTCTTTATTAACTAAATTTCCTCTTCCCAAAAATTGCTTGTTTTTGGATCCACCCAAACTGAATGCAGAGGTAAAGGCAGCTGTACAAGAGACACAAGCTGCAATAATTAAAAGAGATTTGCGCATTATGGAGACACAACCAAGAATTACAGCTGGTCTGGGAGGCTTAATGGGCTTAGTATCACTGGCCCTTACATTGGAAAATGAAAAGAAGCTGCAGATGCTGGGAATTGTCAGTGGCGTACTCAGAATTTTTTCTGATCTACAGTTTGAAGAATCTTCGATTCGCAGAAGCCTGGTTTTAAAAAACATCGATACTTCCTTGCGAGAGACGCTTTGTTCTACGGAAGTGGACGAGTGGTTATTTGGTACCAACTTAGAGGATCGAGTGAAGGCCGCAAAAGCGTTAACTACGGCTAGTGGTGCCCTTAAGGTGAAGAGACAATCGGCGCAACACTCTCAAGCAAAAAACTATTTGGGCCCGCCGCGTCGACAAGCAGCGAGACGGCAATCCAATCCTGCTTATTCGACCGGATCGACGTTCGGCGGGCAGAGAACATCAACACGGGGCCAGAGACAGAGCAGGGGATCGCAAACGCAAGCGTACCGCGGGGCACGGCGATAAGCACGGTGAGTCATGCAGGTCGATTGTACTGAGCTGGATTAAGGGCTATAAAATTCCTTTCGCGTCAAAGGTTTATCAATTGATACCACCTAATGAAACTCACTGGTCGACACATGAAACTAGAATAATAAAAGAAATAGTTTCTGAATTAATGCAAATGGGAGCATTGCGAATAGCGGAACCTTGTGAAAGTCGATTTATTTCAAAAAATTTTGTTGTGCCAAAACCAGACGGTTCTTATCGTTTAATCCTAAACCTTAAGCAATTAAATAAGTTTCTAAAAACTGAGCATTTTAAACTTGAAGATGATAAAACGGTTCGAAGAATAATAAGACCAGGCTGTTATATGGCAACCCTTGATCTAAAATATGCTTATCATTTGATTCCGGTCGCCGATACAGATACAAAGTATTTAAGATTCACGTTTTTAGGAAATGTTTACGAATATACTTGTATGCCTTTTGGTATGAGTACAGCACCGTTTACGTTCACAAAACTTATGAAGCCAGTTGTTTCACATTTAAGATCGCTAGGTTTGGAATCGGTAATCTACTTAGATGATATGCTCCTCTTTGGGAATAATGCGGTAGATTGTCAGAATAATGTTGATCCTACTTGTTATTTTTTGAAAAAATTAGGGTTTGTAATTAATCTGAGAAAGAGTAATCTATTGCCTTCATTACGATGTAGGTATCTAGGATTAAACTACAATTCGAAGGACATGACTGTTGAACTCCCAGAAGATAAAAGGTCAAAAGTAATTTCTCAAATCAAAACTTTTGAAAATATTAAACAGTGTAAGATCAGGGAATTTGCAGCGTTTATTGGAACATTAGGTTCATGTTGTTGTACGTTAAAATACGGACGGGTCTACTTGAGAAATTTCGAATACGCAAAAGTCTTAGCACTTCGGGAAAATAATGATGATTTTGAGGCGACTATGTCTGTAGTGGGTATTTCCCAAACTGACCTTGAATGGTGGAAGTTGAACATTCCAAAAGCAACGAATTCCATTACGTGTTTCAATCCGTGTATTGAAATTTTTACAGATGCATCTCCTACCGGTTGGGGAGCTGCGTGTAAGGGGAAACGTGCCCATGGTTTCTGGACGAAGACTGAGAAATCAAAACATATTAATAGTCTAGAGCTTATGGCTGCTTTGATGGGTCTTAAATGTTTCGCGAGTCAATTAAAAAGTAGGGACGTTCTTTTGAGGGTCGATAACACCACTGCTATAGCGTATATTAATAAAAAAGGTGGGGTACAATACCCTCAGTTAAACGATCTTGCAAAGAAGATATGGACCTGGTGCGAACAAAGAGATCTTTGGGTATTCGCATCATATATATCTTCTAAGGATAATTTTGAAGCAGACTTTGAATCAAGAAGGCTTGAACCAGAGACGGAATACTCATTATCGAATAGAGCATTTCGCATGATAGTAAAAGAGTTTGGTCAGCCAGATATTGATCTTTTTGCGACAAGGTCAAACACAAAGTGTAGACGTTATGTATCTTGGAAGCAGGACCCAGAGTCTAGCGCAGTCGATGCGTTTACCTTAAATTGGAGCAAATTTTTTTTTATGCTTTTCCTCCTTTCTCTCTAATATTGAGGGTCTTACAAAAAATTAAATTTGAGAACGCAAGGGGAATTCTAGTGGTGCCTTATTGGCCAGCTCAACCGTGGTTTCCAATTTATATGTCATTATCAGAATCGACACCTATATATTTAAATCCAAATATTAACTTGCTCCGTTCGATTAACAGGGAATCGCATCCGATGTGGAAGACACTTACCCTGGTTGTGAGTGTGTTGTGAAAAAGGCATTCGAATTGAAGCAGGTCTCAGCAGAAACGGCAAATGTTATGTTTTTATCACTCACAGAAGGAACGAAGAAGCAATATGATTGCGGTTTGAAAAAATGGTGGACATTTTGCAAAACCAAAAATATCGATCCTTTACAAGGTTCAATTCCAGAGATTTTATCGTTTCTCACAGCAGAATACGAAAATGGTATGTCTTATGGTTCTTTAAACTCTTTTCGATCCTCAATTGCATTAATTTACGGTACAGAGTTAGCAGAAGATGATAGAGTGAAGAGATTTTTCAAAGGTGTTTCTAAGTTGAGACCACCAAAACCTAAATACAATACAACCTGGGATCCGAAAGTAGTATTGGATTATATTAAGCAATGGGGTCCAAATGAAGAGTTGTGTTTAGAGAAACTGTCCTCTAAACTTGCGATTTTGTTAGCGTTAGTAACGGGTCATCGTCCCCAGACTATAATAAATATAGACATAAGGAACATTAGAAAATTAGATGGAGGAATGGAAATAAAGATTCCGGAACAAATCAAAACCTCGAAAATTAATAGGCCTCAGCCTACGTTATTCATTCCGTTTTTTACTCAGGACAACCTCGTATGTCCTGCGTTAACACTTGAGACATATATTGAAAGAACTAGCTCCATAAGATGCGCAAAACAAAAATTGTTATTATCGTTTAAGAAACCTTATAATCCTGTTACTACACAGACTCTCAGCCGCTGGATAAAAAATGTAATGACAGAAAGCGGTATAAACACTGAAGTATTTAATGCTTATAGCACTCGCCATGCAGCTACTTCAGCAGCGCATAGAGTAGGAGTTAACATAGAAACAATCCTAAAAACCGCGGGTTGGACACAAAAATCTCAGACATTCGCACGTTTTTATAAGAAAGATATAATAGATGATTGCAGGTCATTCGCACTATCGATTCTAGAATAGCAGACTTAGTTAATGCCATGTTCTAGTGCTTGTACGTTTTAAGATATTGGTGTTATAATTGGAAGTTCGAATTGTAATACAAGAATTCAAATATAATTCAGTTAAAATGAAATGTAATTAATCAATTTTGCAACCGAAATTGCCGTAATGGCCTTTAAACGGCTACATGATAATCTCGGAAGAAGAGGCGCGAAATACAATTAGATGATTAAACGAACTTACCTGTAAGTGAAGTTCTATCATAATTGTATGAAGCGCCTCTTCTGAAGAGATTATTCCCACCCATTGATTAGTGCCCGTTATTCTAAAATAGAATCCCATAAATGATTACGGCAATACTTTGAAGTAATGATTATGAAGCAGAACAGAGACGTGATGGTGGTCCGGCTATAGAGTTTTGTTTCTTAACTTTGAAAAGTGTGGCGCTAGTGTACACCGACAGGGATACTACATGATAATCTCTTCAGAAGAGGCGCTTCATACAATTATGATAGAACTTCACTTACAGGTAAGTTCGTTTAATCATCTAATTTTAGCTTAGCGTTCATCTCTGTGGGTAAAAATTGAACAATTTTGTGATTTTTGTTATTTTTTTGTTATTAGGAATCAATATTTGTAACCGTATTTTGAATTTTGCATTTTTAGTTGACAATTATTTTATTTTATTTCAAATTCAACTATTTAGTAGAAATGTTATCTTCTTGGTTGACAAATGATGTATTTCCTCAAATATTCGTCTTTTCTGGTGGGAAATTAATCTTCTTTGTGAGAAAAGTGTATTTTGTATTGAAAACTGAACTATTTGGTTGAATGTTAAATTCTTTTGCTTGAAATTTAATTTTTTTTCAAAGATTCAACACTTGAGCTAAAATTCATCCCTTCGGTGTAAAATTTATATATAGTATAAACAGTATATATAGTTAGTAATTCGGCGAAAAAATTATATATAGTTTATAGATAGTTTGAAGTTATATACAATAATACTGCACACTATATATAATTTTTCCGCCTGGGTAGTTTTCAAAGCAAGTATTTATTTAAAAATTAATTTTTTTGAATTGCAAATTCGCCTTTTTTGGTGCTTCATGAATAACAATGAAAACTAAAAAAGGCGAATAAAATTTGTTCTCTATCGGCATTTTTTGTATTTCTATAATTTTCGTTTTATTAGTTATTCAGCATTCTAGCACTATCAGCGAGAAAAATTTTGCATTCGTAACTGTGACAAGACATTTTTAAACAAAGACCAGAGTAAAACTAACATTTATTTGTTTTATTTTTATAAATGACTGGATACAATTTCGATGTGGCTTACATATGCTACACCTTAGAAGGTAAAATATTTCGAAACCAATAATTCCGTGGAAAGCATTTGAGAAAATAAAAGAATATTTCAATGAAATAAAAGGAAAATATTTAATATATATTTTCTATATATTTCGATTGAATATAGATAAAACGATTAAATTTCTCATATTTATTGTCAGCTAATTCATTTTTAATTCTACAAAAATCTTTTCTTATAATGAAATTTTTCTGATTGTCATATGCAATGACTTGTTCATTAAGTCAGTCCAAACAAAGGGCTTTACTTTTTTCCTCAAATGGCGCCACACATAATAAAAATGAATAAGTACACCAGCGATATTTAGCCTTAATTTGCCCAAAAATACGATTCCGGAACTCAAACAATGATATTGAAAAAATCTTCAAAACAGAGATTTTTGAGATAATTTGTTTTAAAATATTATATATATATATATTATATAAATTATTATATATGTTACAATTTTTAAGATTATGAACACCCAATCTAATTAGAAAAGTAAAATCATTAACAGAGCTTGTTTTATACTTTCATATTTGTTTAAAGGTTAGATTAAAACTTATTATTAACGATTTTATGGATAAGTTGTACTCGTCATATATCTATGAAATCGAAAATTTCGAAAGACAGCCAAATAGTACATTTTGCAATAAGATATATATAAATAATTAAGATAAAAATATTTTTAGTCTGAAAATATGTAAAACAATATCCAA
>CAKNYM010012703.1:0-10502 GCA_932195095.1 Andricus curvator | reverse complement strand
CCTCTACTTCCCCTCCTATAACTTCCCTTTACTTCCTCTACTCACTCTCCTATTATTTCCCGCACTTACCTACACTTCCCCACCCCTTATTTCCCCTCTATTTCCATACTTCCCCCATTTACCCTACTGTCCCTCCCCTCATTTTCCCTTATTTCCCCTCACTCTCAATTAAATTAGAACTGAATTAATAGAACTCAAAAAAGAAATGTGTTTTGGTTGAGGATTCAACTTTTTTTTTGTAAAAATCGACTTTTTTGGTTTAATTAAACCGTTTATGATTGAAATATCAAATATCACATTGCTCGTTGTTCATTCTTTTTTTTTAAGATCTATTATTTTATTTGAATATTTATTTGGTTGAAAATGTATCTATTTTGTTTATAATTCGTTTTTTCAAACTCACAATTCAGCTATTCCATTTTTGGTTGAAAAATAATTTTTTTTAGCTGAAAATTCATGTATTTCGTTGAAAATCTTTTGCTAGAAGATTGATCTTCTCGGTTAAAAATGTATGCTTTTAGTTCAAAATTCAACTATTTGGTTGAAAATTCATTTCTGTCTTGAATATTTATATTTTTTTATTGAAAATTCATGTATTTTGTTGAAAAATCCTTTTTTTATAGAAATGTCATATTTTTGGTTGAAAATTCACCTCTTTGGTTGAAAATTTAATTATTTTGTTGAAATTCGATTTTTTCTTGAAAATTTAACTTTCCCATTTTTGGTTAAATTTTCAAAAAAAAACTCGAATTAAAAAAAAATTGTTGAATTTTCAACCAAAGAGATGAATTTACAACAAAAAAGATGACATTTCTACCAAAAAAGACGATTTTTCAACAAAATACATGAATTTTCAATTAAAAAATATAAATATTCAACAAAAGAAATTAATTTCCAACCAATCAGTTGAATTTTCAACCAAAAAATTAATTTTTGATGAGGCAGTTCAACATTCAGACAGATAGTTGAATTTTTAACTAAAAAAATGACTTTTCAACAACAAAATCGAATTAAAAAGAAATTGTTACATTTTCAACCAAAGAGATGAAATTTCCAAAAAAAGACGAATTTTTAATAAAATACATTAATTTTCAATTAAAAAAGATTTATAAAAAACAATTCAACGAAAGAAATGAATTTAAAACCAAATAGTTGAATTTCTAACTAAAAGCATGAATTTTCAACCAAGAAGATTAATTTTCTAGCAAAAGACGAGTTTTCAACTAAAAAAATTAATTTTCAACCAAAAATGGAATATTTGAATTTTCAGTTTGAAAAAACAACATTTCAACAAAATAATTACATTTTCAACCAAATAAATGAATTTTTAACAAAAATAATGAATTTTCATCCAAAGAAATTAATTTTTAGTAAAGTGATTCATTTTTAGCCAAGTAGTTGAAGTTTCAATAAAAAACAGTTGAATTAACCAAAAAAGACAAATTTTCCAAAAAATATTTGAATTCTCAAACAAAACAGATTAGTTTCAAACAAAAAATAAAATATTTAAATTATCGTTGAAAAAATTAATTTTCAGCCAAAAATATATAAATTCTTAACAAAAAATGTAATGATTGATATTTTAACGAAAGAAAAATTTTTTGAATAAAAACAATTGAATTCAACCAAAACAGATTATTTGTAATCCAAATAGTTAAATTTTGAATGAAAAAGAAATGTTCAAAGCATTTTTCTAACGGAAGTTTAATTATTTTATTTTTGGTTGAAAATTTAACTACTTGGTTAAAAGTTGAACTACTTTGTTAAAAATTAATATTTGTGGTTGAAGATTCATCTCTTTGATTAAGAATTTAACTATTTTCTTGAAAATTCATTTTTTTTAAAGAAACTTAATCTGTTTTTGTTTGAAATTTAACTATTTTTAGCGTTGAAAATTGTGTTGGTTAAAGCTTCATCTTTCTGGTTGAAAATTTAACTACTTTGTTGAAAATGTGTTTTTTTTTCTTGAAATCTAATTTTTTAATTGAAAATCGATTTTTGGTTAAAAATGTATTATTTTCAGCTGAAAGCTCAACTATGTACTTGGTTGAAAGATGAACTACTTCGTTAAAATGTAATTTCTTTGGCTGAAGGTCTTTTTAATAAAAATTTAATTATTTTGTTGAAAACTCGTTTCTTTTGTAAAAAAAATCGGTTTTGGTTGAGGATTTAACTATTTTACTAGGAATCTGTATTATCATCGGAGATGGTAACGATCAATCTGAATAGAGATCTTTTCATACACAGTGAAAATGGAAATCTACAATATCGATCAAAGTTATCTCCTTTAATAAAGAAATTTTTTACCTCTTTTCAGACTAGATAGAGCTATATATTAAAAAATTTTGTAATTAAATTTATTCAGAAAAAAGATATTCCCCTTTCGCTCCGCTGGGATTCGAACGCCAGGTCATCTGCCTGCCGGTCAGGTGCTCTACCACGAAGCTACTAGAGAGATCGAAGAAGAATCATTTTTCTGAAACACGCATTCTTTTGCAAGATGTTATGTTTTAATACATTTCAATTTTACTAGGAACCTGTATTATCATCGTACCGGCAATCAGTTGACCTGGCGTTCGAATCCCAGCGGAGCGAAAGGAGAAGATCTTTTTTCTGAATAAATTTAATTAAAAATTTTTTTATGTATAGCTCCATCTAGTCTCAAAAGACCTTAAAATTTGCTGTATTAGAGGAGATAACTTTGATCGATATTGTAGATTTCCATTTTCACGGTGTGGGAAAAGATTTCTATTCTGATTGATCGTTACCATCTCCGATGATAATACAGATTCCTAGTAAAATTGACTTGTATTAAAACATAACATCTTGAAAAAGAAAGCGTGTTTCAGAAAAAGGATTCTTCTTCGATTTCTCTAGTAGCTTAGTGGTAGAGTACCTGACCGGCAATCAGTTGACCTGGCGTTCGAATCCCAGCGGAGCGAAAGGAGATCTTTTTTCTGAATAAATTTAATTTAAAAAATCTCCTTATTTTCCCTGTTTTAGACCCAGAGAATAGAGAATCTAATTTTAAAAATGAAAAATTACCTGAATTTTCAGAAGTCTCAGAAGCGAGTCTAACAACAGTTTTGGAAAAAATCCTTCCACGTCTGCGAACTTATTCCGACTTGACCCAGAAGATCAAAATCCTGGACACTCTTGAACGCTATGAATTAAACACCAATCCGACAGAAAATCTCGGCACAGAGTTTCAAGAAATGCTGAAAAACGAATCCACTATCAGGGCACAAATGGCGAATAAAAAAGACATTTTACAAAGACTTCATGCAGTCATTACTGACCTTTATGTCGATTGGGAACGTGCAAAGGGTTCTTACAGGTCACTGTCCTTTTATTTTCTAACATTAAAAACATAAACAATTTAAAATTTAATTAAATTTTTTTCTGAAAAAAGATTTTCTCCATCCGCTCCATTGGGAATCGGACCTCAGAACTTCCGATTGCCGGTCGGGTGCTTTCCCATTAAGCTACTAGAGAGATTGGGAGAAGAACCGTTTTCAGATCTTTTTTCAGAAAAAAATTAATTAAAATAATTTTTAATTCATATCTCCGTCTAGTCTGAAAAGACGTTAAAACTTTCTGTTATTCTCTGATGATAATACAGATTCCTTGAAAAATTTAACTTGTGCCATCTAGCAAAATAATGCGTGTATTTTCTGAAAAAAGGTTCTTCTCTCGATCTCTCTAGTATCTTAATGGGAAAGCAACCAACCGGAAATCGGAAGTTCTGAGGTTCGATTCCCAGCGGAGCAAAAGGAAAGGATCTTTTTTTTGAAAAAAATTAATTAAAATACTGTTTAATTCATATCTTCATATATTCTGAAAAGACGTTAAAAATTTCTGTTATTCTCTGATGATAATACAGATTCCTTGAGCAAGTTAAATAATTTGATAATAGTATATTATGCACCTAGGGGGAGAAAAAGTGCCTCTCCCCCTTGGCGCATACGATATTTTTTATAACAAATGGATGATTTCATACATTTCTCGAAATTATTAATTTGCGCAAATTTATGGAAATTTTTGGCCATTTATGGTAATTTTACAGGTAAATATGTTAACTTACCATAAATTACCCAAAATTCATTTTTAAAAATTTCCAGAAATTTATGAGAATTTTCGGCCATTTATGGTAATTTTACTGGTAAATATGGTAACTTACCATAAATTACCCAAAATTCATTTTTTTTTATTTCCATAAATTTCCGTTAATTTATGTAAATTTTTGGCCACTTATGGTAACTTTACAGGTAAATATGGTAACTCACCATAAATTACCCAAAATTAATTTTTTTAAATTTACAGAAATTTATGAGAATTTCCGGTCATTTATGGTAATTTTACTGGTAAATATGGTAACTTACCATAAATTACCCAATATTCATTTTTTAAAATTTCCATGATTTTTCGGAAATTTATGAAAATTTTTGGTCATTCATGATAATTTTGCCGGTAAATATGGTAACTTACCATAAATACCCAATATTTATTTTTAAAATTTTCCGGAAATTTATGAAAATTTTCGGTCATTTATGGTAATTTTACTGGTAAATTTGGTAACTTACCATAAATTACCTGAAATTCATTTTTAAAAATTTTCACAAATTTCCGGAAATTTATTAACATTTTCGGTAATTTACGGTAATTTGATCAGTTATATATGAGAACTTTAATAACCATAAATAACCGCAAAATTCTATTATCTGCAGCCAAAATAAATGAGGGGAAATGGGGGGAGATGAGGCAGGACAAGTAATGGGAAAATGATTGGAGGGGAAGTAGGAGTGATGAAAAATAAGAGGAGGGGAAGTACGGGCAGAGGAAGTAAGTGGAAATCAGAGGAGGCGGAGTAGGAGAAGTTTATGGAGAAGAAATTAGAGGAAGTGTGGGTAGGGGAACTAAGAAAGTGAAGGAAAGTAGAGGGAAGTATGGGAGGTAATGGAAAATGAGAAAAGGGGCAGTAGACGAAGCAAGGGGAAGGAATATAGGGGAAATAAGGGATGTGAAAGTAAGGAAAATGAGGGTAATAAGGCGAGGTGAAATATGAAAAATAGGGGGAGATGAAGAAGGGGAAGTGATGGGGAAATTATGGGAGGGGAAACAGGGAAAATGGTGGCAAAGAAGGGGAGCGCAAGTACGCGAAGGGAAAGTAAATGTAAATGAGGGGAAAATAGGGGAGAAGCATTAGGGTGAGTAAGGAAAGAGGAAGTAAAGGAAATAAAGGTTGGGGAAGTAGATGAAATGAGGAAAATAAGGGTGGGAAGTGGGGGGAATAAGTGGATTACGGAAAAGGAAAGTGGAGTAAATGCGAAGGGGTAAGTAGGAGAAGTGTGGGGAAGTATAAATTAGAGAAAGTGTGGGGAGGGAAACTAGGAAATTTAAGATAAATGGAGGGGGGAAGTATAGGAAGTGATAGGAAAAGGGTAGATTGATAGTAGGAGAAGTGAGAGAAGCGAATGTAGGGAAAAGAAGGGGTGGGAAAGTAGGGAAATAAAGGGAGTGTAAACAGGAGGAATAAGCGGATAAGGAGAATAAGGGGAGGGACTTAGTGGAAATCAGGAGAGGTAGAGCAGAAGAAGTGAGGGGGAGGAATTAGAGGAAGTGTGGAGAGTGGAACTATGAAAGTTTAGGGAAATTGGGGGAAGTATGGAAAATAAGGAGATGGCAGTAGAGAAAGTGAGGGAAGGGAAGGTAAGGGAAATAAGAATTGAGAAAGTAGGGAAAATGAGGGGAATAAGAGGATAGGAAATATGGAAAACGAGGGCAATGGGGCAAGATGAAGCAGGGGAAGTGATGAAATGAGTGTGGGAAACGTGATGAGAAATAAGAGAAGGGAAAGTACGGGGAGGGGAAGTAAATGGAAGTGAGGGAAAATTAGGAGAGGAACAGTAGGAGGAGTAAGGAAAGGGGTAGTAACGGTAATAAGGGGTATGGAAGTAGATAAAATGAGGAAAAATAAGGGGGAAAGTAGAAGGAATAAGTGGATAAGGGAAGGGAAAGTAGAGGAAATGAGGGGAATAAGGGGGGAGTATAAAAAAGGAGAGGAAAGAAGGAGGTGACTCAGAGGAAGTGATGGGGAAATTATGGAAGGAGAAGTAATGGGAAATAAGGGGAGAGAAAGTAGGGGAAATGAGGGAAAGGGACAGCAAAGGAAGTGAGAGAAGGGAAAGCAGGGGAAATAAGGGGTCAAATGCTTTCAAATTTCAATTATTTTACGTAAATTTGAATTGTCTAAAAATTGAAAATTTTCTAATTGTTGATTCTACTTTGCAAAATTCTACCATTTCAATGTTAATTGCAAAATTGAAACTTATGAGAGAAAAATTGAAAATTCATCGTTCAACATTGTTTAGTTTTTAACATTTTCTTTAGACTGATTATTAATTCTTGAAATTTTCCAATCAAATATTATTTAATTTTAAATCATTTATTTTTTTAAATCTTCAACGAAAAATCGGACAGTTTTAAGATATTGCATTGAAAATTAAAAATTGAAAAAAAAGAATGCAAAACAAGATTTGAAATTTTGAAATTCCATAAAAAAAATATTTAAACAAATTTTTTGAAATTGCACAATTTCAAGCTTTTAAATTCGAAGTTTTTTTTTAAAGCTGAGCTTGAATTGTTTACTATTTATTAATATTTTCAAATCATAAACTAATTAATTTTCAATGCCTCATTTTTACGGCTTGAATTTTTTTAAATTATTGTCTTAAGTTGAGAAGTTTTTCTACCAAAAAGTTGCATTTTCAACAAAATGGTGTCATTTTTAACCAAAAAGATGAATTGTAAGGTAAAATTAATTTTAATTAAACTTAATCTTCAACCAAAAAAAAATTAACTTCTAAGAAAGTAGTTTAACTTTTGGACCAGAAATTTAATTTTTCAACCAAAAAGACGAATTTTCAACAGATAATGATTTTTCAGTCAAGAAAAATTTTTCATCCGAATTGTTGAACTTTCAATGCAAAAATGGATTTTCTGCAAAAACAGTTGAATTTTCAACCCAAAAATATGAATATTCAACAAAAAAGTTCATTTTTAAACAACAAAAAATCTCAGCCAAGAAGATTAGTTTTGCTACCAAACAAGACAAATTTTTTACTAAAAAATATCAATTTTCAATCAAAAATACAACAATTTTAGTTAAAAAAAGTAATTTTAAACAACAAAAAAACGACTTTTGAACGAAATAGATAAATTTTCAACAAAAGAGATGGATCTTAAAATAAAATAGAATTAATTTTTAACAAAGTGGTTCAACTCTTACCCAAGTAGTTGAATTTTCAATTTATTAAATTAATTTTTAACAAAAAATGGAATTGCTACATTTTCAGTGAAAACAATTGATTGAAAAAAAGAATTTTCAACAAAATAGTTCAACTTTCAACTAACGAGATGAATTTTCAACTAAAATTGTTGCAATTGTTATTTATAATTCTAAAATTTTTTAAAATCTTTTTAATATTCTCTTAAAATTAATTTTTCAGAATAAAAAATCATTTTACATTTTCCCAACAAAGTTAACAAATTTTTTTTATTTTCTCAAAACCTTTAAAGATCAATAAAAAGCTTCAAAATTTTATTTTGAACTAAAAAGATTAATTTTTAACAAAATACATAGATTTTCAACTAAATAGTTAAATTTTCAACAAAAAAGTTAATTTTCAACCAAACAGTTCAATTTTCCAAACAAAAAGACGAATTTTCAACTCAAAAATATGAATGTTCACCGTAAGTTTATTTTTACCCAAAAAAGTTAATTTTCAACCAAATAGTTGAATTTTCAACAAAATACATGGATTTTCAATCAAATATATGAATTTTCAATAAAGAAAGATCATATTTTAACCAAATAGGTAAATTTAAAAAAGTGGGTTAATTTTTAACCAAATAATTCAATTTTTGATACAAAAAGAAGAATTTTCAACGAAAAAATATAAATTTTCAACAAAAAAGTTCATTTGTAAAAAAATACATAGATTTTCAATCAAATAGGTGAATTTTCAAATAAAAAAGATAAATTTGGAACTGAGAAGATTAATTATCCATCAAAAAGCGAATTTTCAACAAAAAAATATGAATTTTCAATCAAATTGGTGTATTTTAAATTATGAATATTAATTTTTTACCGAAAATACCTCAATTTTTAATCTAATAGTTGAATTTTTGAAAAAACATTAATTTTTAGCCAAATAGTTTAATTTTTCAAAAAAAAACAAAGAATTTTCAACGCAAAAATATGAATTTTCAACAAAAAAGTTCATTTTTAACAAAAAAACAGATTTTTAACTAAATTGTTACATTTTCAACCAAACAGTTCTATTTTCCAAACAAAAAGGCGAATTTTCAACTCAAAAATATGAATTTTCACCGAAAAAGTTAATTTTTAACCAAAAAAGTTAATTTTCAACCAAATAGTTGAATTTTCAATCAAATAGATGAATTTTCAAAAAAGAAAGATCAAATTTTAACCAAATAGGTAAATTTAAAAAAGTGGGTTAATTTTCAAACAAATAATTCAATTTCTGATACAAAAAGAATTATTTATTAATATAATTATAATATTATTAATATTTCAAAGAAAAAATAGGAATTTTTAACAAAAAAGTTCATTTGTAAAAAAATACATAGATTTTCAATCAAATAGGTGAATTTTCAAATAAAAGAGATAAATTTGCAACTGAGAAGATTAATTATCCACCAAAAAGCGAATTTTCAACAAAATATATAAATTTTCAATCAAATAGATGCATTTTAATTTTAAACTAAGAAAATTAATTATCCGCCAAAAAGCGAATTTTCAACAAAATATATGAATTTTCAATCAAATAGGTGTATTTTGAACTAAGAAGATTAATTTTTTACCGAAAATACATAGATTTTGAGCTAAATAGTTAAATTTTTAACAAAAAAGTTCATTTTCAACCAAACAGTTCAATTTTCCAAATAAAAATGATTGTTAGTTTTTCTAAGAATTTTGATACAAATTTTTTATACAATTAAAACCTTTCAAAATGCTTAAAAAGCTTATCAATTTTGTGTTCGACTTCTTCAAAAATCTACATTTTGTTTAAAATTTTTTTTGAAATTTTTTCACGTTTCAAATTATTTTGGAACCTTTTCAAAACTTCTAAATATATTTTAAACTTACTCGATTATTTTTCAAATCAATAATTGCTCAATTGTTATTTATTATTCAAAAATGTGTTTAAATCTTTTCAAATATTCTCTTAAAATTAATTTTTCAAAATAAAAAATCATTTTAAACTTTCCCAGCAAACTAAATTTTATTTTTATTTTCTGAAAACCTTTAAAGATCAATAAAAGCTTCAAAGTTTTATTTAGAAATCTTCAAAAATCTAAATTTAGTTTTTTATTTTTCGAAATCTTTTCCAGTTTTAAATTAAGTTTGGATCTTCTCAAAATTGGTAAATATCTCTCAACTTGACTCAAATTTTTTCCAAATTGATAATTGTTCAATTTATATTTATGCATCAAAATTCAATAATTTTACTCAAATATTTAAAAAAATTTAAATAGAACGATTAAAATTGTAACGTACAAAGTTTTAATTTAACACTCTGAAATGTTAACAATTCAAGGCTTTCTATTTCAAATAATTCAGTTTGAAATTGTTTAGTTTTTAATATTTGATTTCTAATTGCTCATTTTAAATGAAAAGTAAAATATTGCTACAAATTCAAAAAAATGTAAAATTCTGTAGTTTTATCTAATACCCTGTAGATTTTTATAACAAAGTAAAAAAAAATATTAATAAAAAGTTATACATTTTTTTGAATTGTAGAAACTTGTACTTTATTGTTAATTTTTGTACTTTTCTACGAGAAAATACAAGAAAAAATAAGCTATTTGTATTTAACTGTATTTTCTTGTTAAATTTTGTACATTTTTTACAAAAAAGTACACGTTTTAACAAAAAATTACAGTTGTAGAAATATTGTACTTTCTTGTAAAAATTTTTTCCACCAGGAAGGCAAGAGGAGCAGCTTCAAGGCGTTCATTTAAATTTTTCACTTTCACTTCTTCGAAATTCTCGTCGGTTGTTAATTGTTACAATTTAATAAAAAAAAATGTGAATTTCGGAAAAGTTGAAGTGGAAATAAAAGAGAAAAATTTACATAAACGCCCCCCAGAATGAATGAATGAATAAAGTCGTAGAATTATAATTAATAATAATTGATAATTAATTATTTAATTCTCTTTTCCATTTTATAAAGCAGAATGACGAGCAAAATCGCATCGGAGAAACTTAATTCTGTGCTTGAATCCATGGACTTGAAACTTCTCCTTCAAGTTTTTCTTGGAAAGGAGGTCCACAGTAGCGAAAATCCGAAAGAAAATCCGAGAGAAGAAAATCTTCCGAGTACTTCAAGAGAAAATCTTCCCAGTACTTCAAAAGAAAATCTTCCAAGTACTTCAAGAGAAGATATTCCAAGTACTTCAAGAGAAGATATTCCAAG
>CAKNYM010012701.1:0-14474 GCA_932195095.1 Andricus curvator | reverse complement strand
CTCTGAACAATTTTGAGAGATGAACAAGGCGTTGGTGGATTCTGGGGTGCCTCAGGACAATTTTGAGAGCTGGACAGGGCGTTAGTGGTGTCTGGGGTGGCTCTGAACAATTTTAAGAGCTGAACAAGGCGTTGGTGGATTCTGGGATGCCTCAGGACAATTTTGAGAGCTAGACAGGGCGTAGGTGGTTTCTGGGGTGCCTAGAGACAATTTTTTAGGTTGGACAGGACGCTGGTGGTTTCTGGGATGCTTAGGGACAATTCTTAAGGTTGAACAGGGCGTTGGTGGTTTCTGTGGTATCTCGGAACAATTCCGAGTGCTGAAAAGGGCGTTGGTGGATTCTGGGGTGCTTAGGGGCAATTTTTAAGGTTGAACAGGGCGTTGGTGCATTCTGGGGTACTTAGGGACAATTTTTATGGTTGAACAGGTCTTTGGTGATCTCTGGGGTGCCTAGGGACAATTTTGAGGGTTGGATACAGCTTTGGTGATTCCTGGGGTGCATAGGGACATTTTTGAGACTTAGGTTATTTCTGGGGTGCCTAGGCTTTACCATTCTTTAAACTCCTAACTACAAACTTCATGTCGAAGGCACAAATTCTCATTTCATCACTTTCAACGTGATTTTCTAACGTATCCTCTTGTATGTCACAGTTGTTACGTTCCAAAACTTCACCTCCATACAATTTCTGGAAAAATTCGTATACAAAGTTTTTAACTTTGTTCGTATCAAATACCACTTCATCAGCACCATTCTTAATTCGAAACATACCTTTACTACTACTTCCCTTCCTAATCTTCTTAACCCAATTCCAAAATAATTTCTTATTTCCTTGAAAATTATTTTGCATTTTTTTATCTTCTTCCACCTTAATATTACTTTTGCTTTCATTGACTGGTATTTTTGCTTTTCAGTTCTTATCTCTATAATCATTTTCTAGTCTAATCCTCTTCTCATTGCTAAGACCTTTAGTATTCAACTTTCTTCAGTACGTACTAAAATACTTGTTCTAAATTCTCTATTCAAAAAAGTCAGTTACAAAATATAAGACGATTTTTATTTATTTCACAGAATTGCCCATACAACTCAACAATTTTATCAGTGATGTAAAAGATCGAAATAAATATTAGTTAATGTTAACTAAGCGTAGTCAAAATAATAATTCTAATGAGGATTGTGAATACATAAATAAAATTCGAGCAATCGTATGAGTATACACCAACTATTACATTGGGATTAGTCTAATGTAAATATCTTCGCCAATGGAAAATTTAAAAAATGTACATACAAAATGTAGAATATATACAAAAATATTTCAAGTCTCTGATCATTTTTTTCTCAACATTGCAAAAGTCCTCAAGTCTTTAAAATCAATTTGCAAATTGGCAAAGTCGCGTGCTAAGTCTTTTTTCTTAAATACTGAAGAATTACGCTATCTGGTGACGGGACGGAAAAATCAAAGCGTGCAACATTTGGGGAAGTTTGAAAATACCAAGCTTTCCTTTTCGCGTGTGGTTCTTTTGTTTTCCACTTTCTACACAAAACTTTTCCTAGTGGAGATGATGTTTTAAGAGCATACTGAAGCTCTGCGTTTCGTAAACTATGCAAATTAAAAAAGCACGCGTCGAAATTTGAGCCACCTAAAGTTGATTTGTTCGTAGAATAATTTTCACAACTCGCTTCAGAACGTTCCACTTTCGAACTTTTAGGTTTCGCTAAATCTACAGTTCTCAAAGCAGAACTTAAATCTATCTCCCACTCATCATCTGCTGTTTTATCGCCTTTTTGACCAAAGTTTAGGGAGGCAACGTCCTTTAGAATCGTGTTTACATTACTGTCAGAAAAAGTATTTTTTACATTTAATACCGTTTTGGGAAATAATTCATTCTCTTTTTTACTTAAAAAGGTTTTTGTACTCAAGCCCTCTTCCTGAAAAGATCTCGTAGAGCCGAGAGATTTTCGTAAATGATGGGAGGTTAAATTTGACAAAGAACTGAAAGGGAGAGAATCTGTATTTTGAGAAATTTCGGTTGTCGACTTGGGTGAATTTAACTTTTTGTGATTCGAAATCAAGTCAGCGAGCGAAGAACATTGCGGGACTTTACTATCTATACTGGAAGATTTAAACCCACTGAAACTAGTAAGCATCGGAGAGTTTAATTTTTTGTGACCCGAAATCATTTCCGAGAGAGATGAACATTCTTTTGCGGTATTAATAGAATTTGAAGATTTTACACTCAAGGATTTTAAACTACTCAAAGGACTGAACGAAATATTGGTCTCGGCCTGCTTTTGATCTTGATCTTGATCGAGATCTGGTCGTTTTTGAAAAGTTAGCTTTGGAATTTTAAAAGATGGAGGTGCTGCTTTACTACTAAGAGCAGTTTTATTAAGTGAGAGACCTTACCTTACCAGCAAACGAAAACAGCACATGAAACAGACAAAAAATCACAAGGTCATAATTTTGAGATTTGAAATTGTAGATAAATTAGGGGCCGTACTTAAATTACGTAACTATCTTTTATAAGCGGAATTAAATAATATTCACATACAATTTTAAAATTTACTTATTTATTTTAGAGAGAAAAAATGACTTTTCTACCATAAAATATGACTTTTTAACATAATACTTGAATTTTAAACAAAATAATTGATTTTTCAACCAAAAAATATGAAATTTCAACAACAAAAAATGAATCTGAAAACCAAAAAGACGAATTTTCAAGAAATAAAGATTTTTCAGTCATGACAGAAAAAAAAAGTTCATCTAATTATTGAACCTTAAAGCCAAAAAACGAATTTTCTGTACAGAAATTGAATTTTCAAACAGAAACTATGAATTTTCAGTCAAATAATTAATTTTCAACCAAATAGTGAAATTTTCAACCAAAGAGATAAACCTTCATTCAAAAAAATAATTTTTCTAGAAATTAGTCCAACTTTCACCCACGCAGTGGAATTTTCAGTTAAAAAAGATCAATTTTCAAACAAAATAGTTAAATTCTCATGCAAAGAAGATTAATTTTCAACCAAACAGTTGCATTTTTATTTGAGAAAGATGAAATTTCTACTAAAACAGATGACTTTTTAAATCAAAAAGACAAGTTGAAAAAAAAGTAGTTGAATTTTTAGGCAAAAAAGATTTCAGTTTGACTTTTCAACATCAAAATATGAATTTTAAGCAAAAAGAAAATTTCCTACGAAGATACTTGAATTTTCAATCCAAAAAGACGAATTTTCAACCAAAAAAGACGAATTTTCAACCAAAAAGGACCAATTTTCAAGAAAAAAAATTAATTATTAATTTTAAAAAAAGTTTTGTAAATAAAATAGTTGAATTGGTAATCAAGAACATTAATTTTCAACTAAAATGATGAATCTTCAACCAAAAAATGAATTTTTTCGAAAGAAAGAGTTGAACTTTCAACCAAATAGTTGAATTTTAAAGTAAAAATGTGAATTTTCAACTAATATTAAGAATCTTTAATAGGAATAGTTGAATTTTTAACCAAGAAGATTAATTTTCTACCAAAAAAGACGAATTTTCAACAACAAAATTAATTTTCAACTAAGAAAAGAAATTTACAACAGAAAATTTTTAACCAAACAGTTGCATTCCAAGAAAAATGCCATTTCTACTAAAATAAATGCATTTTTAAATTAAAAACATAAATTTTCCAAAAATAGTTGAATCTTCAAAATAAAAAAATATTGCAATTGTCTTTTCAACAACAAAATATGATTTTTTAACAAAAAGTAAATTTTCTGCGAAATAGTTGAATTTACAACCAAAAAAGATGAATTTTTAATAGATTTGTTCTATTTTCAATCAAACAGTTGCATTTTTATCCAAGAAAGAGGCAATTTCTACTAAAATAGATGAATTTTTAAATTGAAAAAGATAAATTAAAAAAAAAATAGTTGAACTTTCATCCAAAAAAGATTTTAGTACATTTTCGACGAAGATACTTGAATTTTTAACCCAAAAAGACGAATTTTCAACAAAACAGTTGAATTTTCAACAAAAAAGGATGACTTTCTAACAAATTTTTGAATTTTCAACCAAATAGTTGCATTTTTATCGAAGGAAGATGAAATTTCTACTAAAACAGATGCATTTTCAATCAAAAAGACGAATTTTCAAAAAAATAGTTGAATTTTCATCCAAAAATGATTTCAGTTGTCTTTTCAACACCAAAATATGAATTTCAAACAAGAAGTAAATTTTCTGTGAAATAGTTGAATTTTTAACAAAACAGTTGAATTTTTGAACAAAAAGGATGACTCCTTAACAAATTTGTTGAATTTTCAATAAAACAGTTGCAGCCTTATCCATCAAAGATGCAATTTCTACTAAAATAGATGAATTTTTAAATCAAAAAGACAAATTTTCCAAAAAATAGTTGAATTTTCATCCGAAAAAGATTTCAGTTGACTTTTTAACACAAAAATATGAATTTTCAACAAGTAAATTTTCTACGAAATAGTTGAATTTTCAACAAAACAATTGAATTTTCGACCGAAAAGGATGACTTTTTAACAAAATTGTTGAATTTTCAATTAAAAGGTGGCATTCTTTTCCAAGAAAGATGCGATTTCTACTAAAAAATATGAATTTTTTAATTAAAAAGACGAATTTTCAAAAAAGTAGTTCAATTTTCATCCGAAAAAGATTTCAGTTTGATTTTTCAACATAAAAATTTGAATTTTGAACAAAAACTAATTTTTCTACGAGTATACTTGAATTTTCAATCTAAAAAGACGAATTTTCAACCAGAAAGAATGACTATTCAACCAAATTGTTGAATTTTCAAACAAATAGTTGCATTTTTATCCAAGAAAGATGAAATTTCTACTTCTTTCTTTTTAACACAAAAATATGAATTTTAAACAAAAAGTAAATTTTCTACGAAGATACTTGAATTTTCAACTTAAAAATAGGAATTTTTAACAAAACATTTGAATTTCCAACCAAAAGGGATAACTTTTTAACAAAATTATTGAATTTTCAAACAAAATCTAAAATTTATAACTAAAAAAATAATCTTCAGGAGGATGCAACTGCAAAAAAAAATAAATAGAAATACCAGGCAAATAAATTACTACCAAGAATATTATGTCAGGGTTACCGCAAAACTTCATTTTAAAAATTCCCTAATTTTTCTCTGACCATTAATATTCAAAGACCAGAATCTTAAACTTATAACATTTTTAACCTAGAAACTTTCATAAACGGAATAAAACAATTTCAAATTAAATTAAAGAATTTTCAAATTTATTTTTCTTGCCAGTTATTTAAAGTTATCGAAATTTCCGAAATTTTGCAAGATTTTTTTTTAATCCCTGAGTTTTCTCTGACCAATAAAATTTCCTGATTTTTTAAAAATTGTTGTTGGCTAGGTTCGTTTTTCACTTACGAGGTTTCTTTAATGCGTAAAGTTGAATTCACATTATCTTTCTGTACAATTACTGCAGGGCTCGGAACGGCTCCAGCTTCAAAAAATAGTAACCATACTTCCCTCAAAAAAGTAACCGAAAAGTAACAATAATGTAGCAAAAAAGTAACCAAAAAGAAAGATTTTTTACCAAAAAAGACGAAGTTTTCATCAAAATTTTGAATCTTCAACAAAAAATGGTTGAAAAATTGAGTTTTTAAGCGAAAAAGACTAATTTTTACAAAAAACAGTTGAATTTTCAACCGGTAAATATGGATTAAACTTTAAACTGAATTTTCAACATTAGTTTAAAGATTAAACTTAAATAATTCAATTTAAAGTTAAAAAAATTAATGTTTAACCAAACAGATGGATTTTCAACTACAACTATGGAATTTTCAATTGGAATAAGTTAAATTTTCAGTTAAAAAAATTACTTTCAACCAAAAAAACTAACTTTCAAAAAAATAGTTCCATTTTCAAAAAAATGATGAATTTTCAAATAAAATTGTGAATATTTAACTAAAATAGTTGAGTTTTGAATCAGAAAGATGAATTTTTAAGTGAAACGATGAATTTTAACTAGAATAATTGAATTTTTGACCAAAAAAATGAATTTTCAACCAAGACTAATTTTTACCAAAAAAGACGAATTTTCAACTAAAAAAGATAATTTTTCAACCAAAAATTGAATCATTTAATTTTTAGTCAAAAAATGAATCTTAAACCGAAGAGATGAATTTTTAACTAAAATTATGCAATATTCGACTGGAATAATAGTTACATTTTCAGCTAAAAAAAAAAATAATTTTCAATCGAAAACCATCCGAAGAAAAAACAAGTTTTCCATGAAACAGCTCATTTTTCAACCAAAGAAATGAATTTTTAATTAAAACGACTAATCATCAACAAACAAAAAATTGTAACAAAAGAGTTTAACTTTCAACCAAGTAATTGTATTTTCAACCTAAAAGATGAATTTTCAACTAAAATGATAAATATTTAACTGGAATACTTGAATTTTTAACCGAAGAGAATAATTTTTAAACAAGAAGTTTCCACCAAAATTATGAATCTTATAGCAAAAAAATGTATGTTTAAGAAAGTAGTTCAACTTTTAACAAAATGGTTTTATTTTTCTGACTAAAAAAGATGAATTGTTAACGAAAAATGTAATAGTTGATATAATAACCAAAAAAGATTTCAATTTAATATAAAAAACAGTAGAATTCATTTAAAAAAGACAATTTTTCAACAAAATAGGTAATTTTTCAAGCAAATTGTTTAGTTTTTAAGCCAAAAAGACCAATTTTTACAAAACAGTTGAATTTTCAACCAGTAAATATGAATTTTTGACCAAAAAGTTATCTGTCAACCAAATAGTTGAATTTTCTACGAAAACAGGGGAATCTTCAACAGAAAAAGACGAATTTTCAACAAAATAAGTACATTTCTAACCAAAAAGATGAATTTTCAAATAAAATTATGTATTTTAAAACAAAAGGGTGATTTTCAATTAAGAAGATTAATTTTCAAACAAAAAAGACGAATTTTAAACAAAAATTTGAACAAAACAGATTTAAATTTTTATTTAAAAACTAGCAATTTTAGCTAAATTGCGATTTTTATCAGGATTCATAATAGTTCAATTGATTCCCCTTTTTATACATTTTACATATGAACAAATTATGATTTTACTGTTTTTCCCTAATTTTCCCGGCTCTAAAGTGCCAAATTTACTGAAAAAATTGAATTTTTACATTTTTCACAAGGTTTTAAATAATACGATTAATGAATTAATTCATTTAACCTTTTCATGCAATTAGTAACTTTTTAGTAGCCGCGGATCAAAAAAGTAACTATCTTACTAAAAACTAACCCGTTCCGAACCATGATTACTGTGAATCGTTTGCTTAATTTTCCATAATTTAAGTACGGTACCTTAGACAATACTGTAATATATTTACTGCAAACATACCTAATGGGAAGTCCAAAGGAGTTTTAGTCAGCTGTTCTGTAAAATTATAAACAATTTTTTTTTATGTTACTGATCCTTCACTAGAAAAGAGCTAATTTGAGATTGAAAACATACCTTTGGATTTATTTGCCGAGGCATTACTTAAAATATTATCCAGGACAGCTTCTGCGTTATAGTCCAGCTCTATTATTTTTCTTTTAATATCCGATTCGGAAACTGTGTCACCTACAACATTTCGAATCGTTTCGATACACGACATCAACTTGGCCGATTCCAATTCTGAGAGGGCAGGACTTTTGAAACTTGCAGACTGCTCATCGAGTTCTTCCTCGTTGCCTTCGGCGATGTTAGAATCGGTGAGAAAGGAGGAAATGTCGGCCTGTTTATTTCTATCGAACATGAATTGTTCGGCTAAAAACAATTTCTCTTTATTAATAAAAAATAATAATTTTAAGCACTTATTGAAATTACAGCAACAGGGTGGTGATTCGGCGGACGATTTCAAATTCCCAGTTTTTCCCGGTCAAGTTTTTCAATTGTCCCGGTCAACGAAAAGTAAAATATTCATATTTGGCGCAAAACGCAAACATTTATTTTAATTCATGACGCTCATTCTAAACATCTTTCAACAAAAAAAAACGGATTTTCAACAAAATAGTTCAATTTTCAATCAAAGTGATAAATTTCCAAATAAAATTATGAATCTTCAACTGGAATAGTTAAATTTAAACCATGAAGATCAATTTTCAACTAAAATTGTGAATATTTAACTGGAATACTTAAATTTTCAATCGACAAGATGAATTTTTAAGCAAGAATATTAATTTTCAAA
Source organism: Andricus curvator (assembly GCA_932195095.1). Taxonomy (NCBI): domain Eukaryota; kingdom Metazoa; phylum Arthropoda; class Insecta; order Hymenoptera; family Cynipidae; genus Andricus; species Andricus curvator. The sequence goes on along the minus strand of CAKNYM010012701.1, from coordinate 6,231 downwards.
TAAAAAGATTAATTTTCTACCAAAAAATACAATTTTTCAACAAAATACATGAATTTTTAACGAAATAGTTTAATTTTTAATTAAAGAAGACAAATTTTCAACCAAATAGTTGAATTTGCAACTAAAAAAATAATAATTTTCAACCGAAAATGGAATAGTGACATTTTTAGCTAGAAAAATTAATTTTAAGTACAGGGGTTTCAACTAAAACAATGAATCTTCAACTGAAATAATTGAATTTTTAAACAAAAAAATTAATTTTTAATTGAAAAGATAAATTGTCAACCAAAACCAATTGTAAATATTTAACTGGAATAGTTGAATTTTAAACCAAAAAGATGAATTTTTAACTGAAATGATAAATCTTTAACTAGAATAATTGACTTTTAGACCAAAAAGATTAATTTTGCACCAAGAAGATTAATCTCTACAAAAAAAGGAATGTTCAACTAAAAAAGATAATTTTTCAACCAAAAATTGAATAATAAAATGTTTAGTCAAAAAATGAATGTTCAATCAAAGAGATGAATTTTTAACTAAAATTAAGGAATATGTATTATGGAATTTTCAACTCAAATGATAAATATTTAACTGGAATACTTGAATTTTTAAACAAGAAGATTAACTTTCAAAGAAAAATAAGATAATTTTCTACCAAAAAACTCTATTTTTTAATAAAAGTGATGAATTTTCAAATAAAAATATGAATCTTCAACTGAAATAGTTGAATTTTCAAACAAAAAGTTTAATTTTTACTAAAAAACGATAAACTGCCAATCAAAACATAAATTTCAAGTTAAAAAAATTACTTTCAACAACAAAAATCTAACTTAAAAAAAAAGTTAAATTTTCAAACAAAGTGATAAATTTTTAAATAAAATTGTACATATTTAACTGGAATAGTTGAATTTTAAACCAGATAGATGATTTTTTAACTGACATAATGAATCTTTAACTAGAATAATTGAATTTTAGACCAAAAAGATTAATTTTTAACCAAGAAGATTAATTTCTACCAAAAAAAGACGAATTTTCAACTAAAAAAGATAATTTTTCAATCAAAAATTGAATAATACAATTTTTAGTCAAAAAATAAATGTTCAATCAAAGAGATCAATTTTTAACTAAAATTATGGAATAATCAATTGGAATAATGGTCACATTTTCAGTTGAAAAAAAAATCAACCAAAAAACATCCAAAGAAAAAAAAACAGTTTTCAATCAAACCGCTTATTTTTCAACCAAAAAATGAATTTTTAATTAAAACGATGTATCTTCAACCAAAAAAAAAATAATTTTTGATAAAAGAGTTGAACTTTCAACCAAATTATTTTATTTCCTACTTAAAAGATGAATTTTCAACTAGAATGATAAATATTTAACTGGAATACTTGAATTTTTAACCAAAAAGAAGAATTTTTAAACAAGAAGATTACCTTTCGAAGAAAAATAAGATAATTTTCTACACACAACAAAATCGATTTTTCAACAAAATCCGCGAATTTTCAACGAAATACTTGAATTTTCAATCAAAAAAGACACATTTTTATTCAAATTATTTTATTTTGATCTAGAAAAGATCAGTTTTTTTCTAAAAATGGAACAGTTACATTTTCAGTTGAAGAAATTAATTTTGAACAAAACTGATGAATTGACAACTAAAATGATGAATCTTCAACTGGAATAGTTGAATTTTATGCCAAAAGATGAATTTTCAACCATAAAGATTAATTTTCTATAAAAAGGCAAAATTTCCCACTAAGTGCATACATTTTCAAACAAATAGTTTAATTTTTAAATGAAAAATATAATATAGAATAATACATTTTCAACCAGAGAGTATAAAATTACATGTCTTAAAAATGGTCTAAAACATGAGAAATGAAGAGATTTGTCAAGAAAATAGGGTACTATATTCTTAAAAATAAAGTTAGTTGGGATACTATATTAAATTCAATTTAAATCGCTTCAAAACCCTAACATTTCAAGTAAGAATATTGCATTTTCAACCAAATAGATGAATTTTTAACCAAGAAGATTAATTTTCTACAACAAAAAAACGAATTTTTAACAAAATTACATTTTAAATCAAGGAGATGAGTTTTCAACTAAAATGAGAAATATTCAACAGAAAAAATTAATTTTTAACGAAGTAGTTCAACTTTCAACTAAGTAGTTTAATTTTTCGCCAAAAAATAAGAATTATCAACGAAAAATGTAATAGATGATATTTTAACCAAAATATATTTTTATTTCAAGCCAAAAACAGTTGAATTGTATCAAAATAATCGAATTTTCAATAAAATAGTTAAATTCTTAATCAAGACAGATTAATATTGTACTAAACAGTTACATTTTCAACCAAAAAAGATTAAATTTATACCAAAAGAGATGAATTTAGAAACCAAAGACGAATTTTCAACCAAGCAAATTTTTGTTATACAAGTTGTTGAATTTTCAAGCTAAAGACGAATTTCCTACCAGGTAGTTAAATTTTTAATTCAAAGAGACGCAATTTCTATCAAATAGTTGAATTTGCAAGCCAAATATATGTATTTTTTACAAATCGGCTCAATTATGTACCCAAAAATATGAATTTTCAACAAGAAAGGTGAACTTTTGAACCAAAATGACAAATTTTGAATAATTTGGCAAGAAAATTTCAACCAAAATGTTGAATTTTCAAGCCAAAAAGACGAATTTTTGAACCAAAAAGACAAATTTTCAACAACAAAAATAATCGTCAAGTAAATAGTTAAACTTTTTACCAAAATAGATGATTTTTCAATCAAAAAAGACGAATTTTTAACCAAACAGTTGAATTTTCAGGAAAAAAATGAAACTTCTAACAAAGCAGATGAATTTTTCAACCAAAAAGAAAAATATTCAAATATCAAGAAAGAAAGAAAATTTCAACACTGTTGAAGTTTCAAGCCAAAAAGACGAATTTATTTACAAAAGAGCTGAACTTTGAACCCAAAAATATGGATTTTCAACAAAAAATTCATTTTCAAGCAAATAGTTGAAAAAATTTACCAAAATAGTTGAATTTTCAATCCAAAAAAGATTGCGTTTTTACAAAGAAGCTGAATTTTGAACCCAAAAATATGAATTTTCAAGAAAAAAGGCAATCTACAAGCAAACAGCTAAACTTTCTACCAAAATAGTTGAATTTTTAATCCAAAGACGAATTTTTAACAAAACCCTTGGATTTTTAACTAAAAAGCAGGAATATTTAAGAAAAATAGTTGAATTTTCTTATTGGGTTCTATTAATTCAGTTCGCATTAAAGTGAAAACCGAGAAAAAGGGAAAGAGACAGTGAATTATGCGATAAATATTCATTCTGATAGTTTAAAGATAAATAATAATAGTATAAATAATCATCGATGTTTATCTTTGATACCGTTAAAATATTAGGTTAGAAAAGTGGAAATTTTGCTTAGAAAATAAAGTTAGCAGAGAAAAAAATTAATAAAATCAATCACTCTTGGTCTAATTTGCTAATCTTTCTTCTATTGGTGCGAAATTATTTTCAGATTACAAGGTAAAAGTGTAGTTACGATATATCATTTATAACTTTGATCGTATCTGTAATACGTGATATAATTAGAAAAGCGATTATATAAATTAGTTTCATAAAATTAACCTTTGTAAACAAAAATTAAGTGAACTACTAAGTGGAACTACTTTGTTAAAAATTCATTTTTTTAATGATGATTCATCATTTTAGTTGAAAAATCTTTTTTTTTTGTTCAAAATTTAAGTATTTTGTTAACATTTTTTTAAACTGAAAATTCAACTATATCATGTTTGGGTTCGGATCCCAGCGGAGCTAGATACATTTTTTCACAACTTATAAAATTAATAATCAATATTAAAAAAATATTGAGACCATGTAGACAAAAAACATTAACATATTATTTACTACATTTCGCTAGTCAAAGAACCATAACATCAATTAATTAATCTTCTTCAGTTGAAAATTCAACTATTTGTTTGAAAATTGCAGTATTTTGTTGAAACTGTCTTTTGTGGTAGAATAATAATCTTCTTGGTGGTTTATTCACCTTTCTGGTTGAAAATTCAACTATTAGGTTAAACATTCCATTGAAAATTAAAATATTGAGTTGGAAATTAATGTATTTTGTTAGAAATTATTGTTTGGTAGAAAATTATTTTTTTTTTATTGAAAATTTATATTTCTTTGGTTGAATAATAGTGTTTTTATTGAAAATATATTTTTTAAACTAAAAATTTAACTAAATGTTTTGTCGAAAAATTTTTTTGATAGACATTTAATCTTTTTGATAGAAAATCTATTTGGTTTGTTTCCTTTTTGGTAAAACATTAATCTTTTTGGTTTGAAATTACATTTCTTTGGTTGAATATTAGTTTATTTTTTATTGAAAATTAATTTTTCTAACTAAAAATTTAACAATTCAATTTTTCGTCGACATTTTTTTTTATAGACATTTAATCTTTTTAGTTGAAAATTCATCTGTTTGGTTGAAAATTTAATTATTTCGTTGAACATTTATTTTATTTAGTTAAAAACCTATTTCTCTAACTTAAAATTAAACTATTCTAATTTTTGTTGAAAATTTATCTGTTTTAGTTGAAAATTCATCTATTTTGTTGAAAAATTGTCTTTTTTGGTAGTAATATTAATAACCTTTTTGGTTCAAAATTGAACTGTTTGTTGTAACTGAATTATTGCTATTAAAAATGTAGCTATTTAATTTTTATTAGAAAATGGATCTTTTTCAGTTAAAAATTCACTATTTTGTTGAAAACTCGTATTTTTTCGTCGAAAATTCCATTATTTTGGTAGAAAATGTATATTTCTGGGTTATGAATTCTACTTTTTTTTCTAAAAAATTCGTCTTTATAATTTAAATACTCAACGTTTTAGATGAGATTTTTTTTTATTGATTGAAAAATCTTTCTTGGTTGGAAATTCAACTCTTCTGTTGAAAATTCCCATTTTTTGGTTTAACAGTTTTTCATTGAAAATTTTAAAAAATGGTGGAAATATCAACTATTACACTTTTTGTTGAAAATTCATTTTTTTTATCAAAGATTCTTGGTTGAAAATTAATTATACTTTTTATACAAAATAGTAAAGCTTATTAGAATGTAGAGGTTAGGATGACAGGGAATTGATCTAAAATTCTAAAATTCAATCACTACTTTTCTAGTTTGAACGGCAGTTATTTAATATTTACTAACAATATACTCACCACCAGGAGAAACACAGAATTCATCTTCCACAGAATGTCCATAAACGTCATCGTAACCTTCGTACTCTACCAAAATAAAACGTAATTAAACTAAAATTACCACAACAAACCCAACCTTCTTTTTTTCACAAATGTTGACAAATTTTTAGGAATTAAAATAATCCAAAACATCTTTTGAGTGAAAAATCATAAAAACTGTTGAGAGTTGAGAAACTAAACTCGCCTAACCTCAAAAGGACAAACTTACCATCGGAATAATTCATACAGCGAACGTCCCGATGTCGCGACATTTTTTCAGCAGTTTTATTTCTTGCGTTTCATTCACACTTTCTCACTTCACGATAAAAATTGTGAAAAGCATGACCAAAATTGCACAAAACCAAAGATATTTTTGACGAAACGAACGTTTTTTTAACCGTTCTGAACTGTTCTGAACACGAAACAGTCAGAAACATATGTTCCCAATTCTCTGATCCGCATGCACTACGCATGCGTCGAACCAACAGCCTCATTGGTAGTTATATAACGATTCAAGATGGCCATATACTGGTGCTAAACATTGGCACCAAAATGCATAAGACCAGACTAAACCTAACTTTTTTATATCTTCGTGAAAAATAATTTCTCACCGTAAGGGCAAAGATATTGTAAGCCTAGAAGCAAGAAGCGGCACCTCACTAGCGAACCTATAATAAGTTCTAAGGACTAAAAAAAATGCCATTAGTTAAAAAGAGATGGAGATATCTCTGTCTCTTTTTAACTAATGGTATTTTCTTAGTTCTTGGAACTTATTATAAGTTCGCTAGTGAGGTGCCGCATCTAGGTTTATAATATCTTTGGTAAGGGTGCCTTTTCACTGACCATGTATTTTGAATGAATCGTGGAAATAATATTTCACATAGAATTAATTTCCAGTTACTTGTTGGTTTATGGCGTGGGGAATTTAACATGCTCTACTTTTCTAGTAACTTGACATGCATATGCCCTAC
>CAKNYM010012698.1:0-13963 GCA_932195095.1 Andricus curvator | reverse complement strand
AACTTTTTTGTTTCTATCATACGGTTCAAATGATTTTCAAATCAAATATCGAGCGCGAAGCGCGAGTGTCTGGATGAGAATGTGTTCCTTAAGGTCGATAGAACCTTGAGTAAATAAAGTTCTTTTCAGTCTAAAATAAAAATAAATTTAACAATCACTTAATATGTAGAGGTTTTGATAATTTTATAATATTTGCAAACAAACTTTTTCTTTTCATCGATGTCGAACACGAAGTTCAAAAATCTAGAGGAGCCTAGCGTAAAGCGCGATGCAAATACGCCCGAGCGCGTAGCGCGAGGTGAACACATAATCGAGCGCGAAGCGCGAGATAAATATATGATCGAGCGCGAAGCGCGAGATCCAACAGTCGCGCGCCCCGGGCGCGCTCAAACTTGCGAGCGAAGCGAGCCGCGCGCCATGAGAATGTGCCCGCGAAGCGGGCAGATTTTTTTTTATGTCAGTCCTTTTAATTGGTAACTTCATGATAATTTCAGCAAGATTCATAATTAGTGCATAATTTTATGCTTTTTAAAACAAATTGGAATAAACGAGCTTTTCTGGCGAAAAATGCCCGAATAATGCTTTTTTAAATTACATTTGTTTGAAAAATCATAAAATTTATTATCTCATTATGAATTTTGCTAAAATTATCATTAAGTTCCCAATTTAAAAAACTGACATCGAAAAAGAAGAATTTTTCTGTCAAAAAATGTCTGAATAATGCATTTGTTTATTAAGTTTGTAAATAATATTAATATGAACAATTTTTAGAGAAATTTTCATCATTATATTATTATTTCGACCCAAATTTCTTGCAATATAACTTTAAAAAACGTAAAATTATTGAAAATGATAGAAATTGCCATTTTGTTGTCATATTTCTTTATTTATAAAAAAATGCAAGAACTAAATTAAAAATTAGGCTCAAAAACTTTCTTTGCAATTTTATCAGCTCTTTTTGAAATTTTTTGCGTCCAAATCGGTCAATAATTGTGGGCTGTACGTTATTTTGAACAAAAAAAGTCATTTTTCTCCCACTGTGCGCCAGGCCACATTTTTTTAAATACTCTAATAAACAATTGTTTTATTTTACATTGAAAGTCTAAATAGTTGAAAAATTTTAAGTTGAAAAAGTTTCCACTTAAATAGTTTCAAAATCAAATATTAAAAACGGCACGACGGTTACAAAATTAAGGATCAAATAATTTTTTTAGGATTTTTTTAAAACTGTGGCACAATAGGACACAACATAACAGTTTAAGATGTTTTTCTGTCGGTACAAAATATTTTTTATTATTATTATAAAAATTGTTTTATTTACTGAAATGCCTCGAATCATAGCAATCTTGTTTCTATTTGTATTATTAATTCTCAATTCAAACATTGTTATTTACTGAGTTATTTAAAAAATAAGATTGAGGACGATTGCGCACAATCCATTTTTAGTTCGCCGTTTGTCCGTTAGAGACCGCGACCCTCCCACTTTCTCCATGCGGTTCCTCGCGCATCGGCTCACCGCCATATTGTCTCATTGAACCGAGGAAAACATTGTGATCACGTGGAAACGCAAATCGTTTTGTGAAAAATCTCCGAAAATATCGTTAATTTACTTCGTCGTAACGTGGAGAAAAAACCGCGTGAGAGGATTTTTGAAAACCAGTGAGAAAAAAGAAAGTATCGGTGAGTAGATTCTGTAAATCCTAACAGAAAGCCGCCCTCGTGTCCACTCCGCTTTCGCACGCCGAGCGGCTTTTGTTCCTTTTTCTCATTTTAAATTTTCTCCGCATTTCCGCATTCTTGTACCTCGATTTTCGAAGCCCAAAAATAATTCACTTCATGTGAGAAAACGCTTTAAGTTATCTTGTCGATTTTCAAAAAAAAAATTTAATTCATGGTGTTCGTCTTCACTACTTTCTTTGGGACATACCATGAATCAAGACGTTCGAACAACATGGACGCGCACAAGTTACAAAAAGTATGATCGTCGATGTTTTTTAATCGATGAACGGGAAATCAGGCTCTTCTTTGGTGATTGAATTTCAAAACGTAGATAGCTTTCTCACGGTGTTCGATATTGATTAGATCAGTGAGGGATAAGTAGCAAGTCTTTGTTAGTAGAGTTATGGACGACATCTGGAAATAGCGTGCGAGTGTCGAGTGGAACATTCCGCGAAGACGTTCATACGTTTCCGTCTTTCCGCTGTTCTATTTCTACAAAATTTCTTGAGTGAGTCTATTCCCCATTTTGGACTTCTGTCACCATATTTCATTTGTTATTTTGGAGCAATTAACACATTCTTCACGCCGGTCGTCCTGAATCAGAAAATATTTTTGCAAAATGTTTAAACAATTGAATTTTGTTATAAATAATTTTTTGGTCAGTAACGGTTTATACTTCGTTTTATTTTTCTGTTTTGTTTCTATCAACTTTCAGGATTTGTTCGTGTTTTGATTGTTGGTTTCTTTCATGAATTTTAGTATTTGAAATTATTTCAAACAAGTTTGAAAATTTTTATTTTTTTCCATAGGTTGTCTTTTAAAAATATGTGTTTAACAAAATTACAATATTGCAAGTTAATGCCAATGACTGCAATTTATAATTATTGCACAACTTTGACTTTGAAAAGCTAACAATGCAAGTTGAACCACTTTAAACGGAAATTCTTCCAAAATTGACCGATTTAAGTTGAGGGACTTCATATTAGATATATTTTAAATAAATGTCTATATCGCCTTCGATATCGAACAGTTTCATTAAAAGTGTTTAAAAGAGTGTTATAGATTGTATGATATTTTTAATTCTGAGGTATTTAAAATTAAACAAGCTGCCTAATTAGGATTTTTAGTGTAGAATTTCATTTCGAGGAATTAATCCTTTTTCCTGGCCTTAATGCAAAGAAAATATTTTTGTACAATGTTTAAATAATTGCTCGTTTAAATTTAAATATTTTCTCGTGTTCTTATGTTGTCGTTATTGATAGATTAGTATTCACAATTGTGTCAACAGAAAAATCTGTAGCTCTTCTCTTTGAAATTGAGCAACTACAAATTGAAAAGTTCAAACTTAGTTGTAGAATTTTATATGCAAGCATTAGAAATCAATTAGCCTTGAATTATAAGTGCTAAAAATTAATCAATTATTAATTTTTAAACTTTAATTTCAATGTAAATACGCAATTAAAACATTATTTCATTGTTAAGTCCTAAAAATTGTTAACCCCTCGATGAACACCAATTATAACAGTGCATGCAATGGCAAATTGTTACGCAATTTCAAATAGGCAGTTCCTCAAATTGATTCATTTTAAAGTTAATGTATTTAAAGTTAAATAATTTTTAATCAAAACTTTAGAATTTTAACAATTAACAATCTATGTTTTTCAAATTGAAAAATATTCGAATAAAAAAATACTCCAAATGCTGAAATGTTGGCAATAATGGAAAAGGGTGGCATTACAGAAATAGATAACCAACATTTTTTCGGAAATGGGTTTATTACATTGAAAAATCTTAAAAAATGAAATACACTTTGTGTTAAAAAATAATTGTCCAAATTCTTATTTTTTTAATATGATAATAAGAAAATTAATTTTTCTTAAAAATTTAGTTTAGTAATATTTTTAACCCTTTACCATCGACGTTTCTCGAAATTATTGTTCAGTTTTTTTAAAAAGAAAGTTATCAAACATTTATTATTCTTATTCAGAATCCCCTGATCTCAGAAGCAAGTTCTTATTTTTCTAAAAAATTGAAAATTGGATTTTTAATCGTTACCTAAAGCCGATGTTCAAAATCTGTGAAATTGTAACCTAAAAATTCTTAAACTATTTGCTCGGAATTGGCTAACTTTCTTTAGGTAAAACCTTTTTCACTCGCATTCACAAAATAAATATCTCGGAAGTAAGTTTTTATTTTTTATTTAATATGAAAATTGAATTTTTTATCACAATCCGCAGCCGAGCCTGCTGCAATTTGTGGCCAGTGTGATAGAGATTAAGATTGGCGACTTCCACATTTATTTTCTCTTAACTAGATATCTTGTTCTAATCAAACTTTTTTGGCCTCAAGGCAGCAATACTTCAGTTTAGGAGTCAACTTTTTTTATCTTTAAATGGTGATATCGATGTCACAGAATGTTTTTTCGCTCTCTTGAAAAATTCCGATTTTGTTGGTTATCTAGTTCTGTACTGACACCCTTTATTTCTACTATTATATTATACTACCGTTTGTATATGTAAAAATCTAGAGAATAAATTTAATTTGCGAGAATAAATTGATGGAAAATTCTCAGTATTCGCTACAGAATTTTAACTTGAATTTATAATATGTCTTGAAATCATAGCAACCTATGATATGAATGATATTTTAAAAGCTCCAATTTAAACAAGAATTTATTTAACTTATTCTCCACAAATAAATGATTACACATTTTTATGCAATACTTGTCTCGGGATCGAGAAACCGGTCTTCGAAGATTTTTAATACTAATCAAGAGTGCAATGTCTTGTAATTCCCACATAGTTTGTGTTCATCTAAAGTTATTTCATTGAAAAATATTTTTGAGATGCCGTCGACATGAATTTTAAAAATGTATCTTCGACCTCAAATATCCAACTTGATATTAGGTTCTTATGAACGGAAGACGAAACGGCTCTTGCGATAAAGCTGATTAATGTAGTTTTCAAATGCACGAATACAATGTTTGCGCAAGATTACACTTATGGAAGACCTCTGTGGAGCAAGGCCATTTTTTGTTTTGCTTGTTTACAATGGCACATTCCATGGAGACGAAAAGTAAAAAATTTAAATTGTTATTCTCAAAATCAGCCCAATAAACCTTTTTTGACATTTATATTGTAATTTTAATTCTTGTAACATGTTAGTTAATAGTGAGATTCTATTAATTCAATTAGAGAAAAGTGAGCCACTTAAGGTTAGTAGAAAAATACTAATGTGATAGTGAAAAACTTAATAATTACTTCGTGAAACTATATGAATGATTTAGTTAGGCTGCATAGCGTATAGGTATATTAATTACTCAATTAATTGGTGGACTCGAAATCGACGTTGTGTGTCAAAACTGGTACAAGCAAATAAGTTCGGATTCGTAATCAGCTACCAAAAAAAACTAGGGGACACCAATGTTTCATCAAAATCCATTCAGTTTTATGGGAGTTATTCAAAGTGCGCATATATGCGTCGTTGCCAGTTTTCTCAGGATTTTTTTCCGGACAAAGAAGCGTCATTCCCTGTTAACTGGTTAAAAAAAGTTTATGGAGATGGGAAATTTGGTCAATAAAAAAATTTGAATACAAAATCCCGCATTTTGTACAATTTTCAACTTTTTTGAAACAATAATACGGCGATATTATGAAACTTTTAAAATAGGCTACAACAATTCAACCAAAATAACGTATTTTTAAGTTATTCCTTAAAAATGAAAAAAAATAGAATTATATACACACTTAATTGCTTTATTACATAGCATTAAAAATGAAACCTTTAGTTAATGTATGCACTCACAAAAATACGCGATATTCGATGAAACAACATCACACCTGGCACAGGTTGAGTATTATTACACTGTAAAAAATGAGCTGTGTAAAATTATAAAGTTTCGAAAAATCAGGTAATATTACGCACCAGAAACAAACAAATTACACACTGTAGGAAATTTACGCTCAGTAAAGGGAAAATTCAGTCTCAGCGTGTAAAATACCATGAGTCGGCAGAATCACATTCCTGAGATAGAAAATTACATCAAGTTATTTGATTTTATCCTAAAAGAAGCTGTACGATTTCGGATTTATAATTAAATGAAACTTTAGAATAATTAATCAAATAATATGTGAATACGCAAGCATCTCTCGTTTTTGTTTTTTATCGAGGCGTTGGTCTTCTAATTTTTGAGAATTTTGGTGGTTGATATGTACGAGGAAATGGACATATTCAACTTTGTTGACAGCTTCTACACAAAAACAGATAAAATTCTAGCTATTCCTATTTTCCCTTAACATTTCCTGCTATTGGAACCGAAAAAATTCGGCTATTCAAAATGTATATTTTATATTTTAGTTACGGAATATGAACTCCAAAAAATTCCCATAGTATCTTCTGTATTTTAGGTAGGTGGTAACGTGTCCGGCTTGTGTGGCTTCATTCTTCATGGAATTGTGCTGAGCTTAAGAATTAATTTTTATTTAATTTTTTTTCGCAGAATGAATTTAACTTTTTCGTGTGTAAAATTACCGACCGAATTGAAATATCCTATAGCTGCAATATCAAAATTCATCGCTAGGTGGATTTTTACCAAATTTAGTAAACTTACTCCGACACACGAGGGTCCTTTTATTTTCATCGACCAGTACTATTCACGATTTCACGTCCACCATTTCATATCGAAAAAAAATATACGAGAAAAGTTTATACGTTGATTAAATGATTAGTACCAGAATTTCTGAAGTGGTCAATATTTTTTTACTAATAATTGACTAGTGAAATAAACTTGTGATTTTTTACTATCTCATTACTGAAATACTAATTACTCAATTACTGATTTAATTAGTAAAGTTCCCACTGATTGAGCTTGTTTAGAGAGCTGTCAATCCATTTTGAATTAGTAAATACTTTTATTTTGTTAAAATTCAACTTACCATGTGTTAATTAGTTACTACAGTTGTAAATCATTTATTAATGAGTGGAAATACTTGACGAGGAAATCCGCGATTTATCATTTCAATGAATCATCTGGATTTGCATAATGAGAATCTAAACATAACTCTGACTTTAATGCGGAATGTGATTATCGGATTAATTATGTAACTGAAGTTGACATTTTTTATGAAAGAAAATATACAATTTTTAAAAATTACTTAAATCAATTTGTCGTTCTTCAATTGTCGTAAAAATAATGTAATCTATGATTTTAGATGATAATAACTCATTATAATGTCGTATTTATTATTTTACTGAAATGAGTTATAGTTGACGTTTGAAGTCAATTCCAACTTTCCACTAAACGCTCAGTTCTCAGATTTTCTTTCATTATTACTTTTATGTGATGTCAGGCAACACAAAAAAAAGTTTCATTACAAAATCATTATCGGAAGACTGCGTTTTTTCCACCCGCGCACTCTTGAAATGTACACGAAAATTCGGACAAAATTCTATCTTTCCTCTAAACTCTAAATGTTTGGTTCTCGAATTTTATTCTTCTAATTACTTGTACTAGATGAGCATTTCGAGGAAAGTAAAAATTTTTTCCGAAATTTTGTATACATTTCAGAGTGTGCGGGTGGATAAACCGCAGTCTTCCGACAAGGATATTGGAATGCAATTTTTTCTTGTGTTCTTGGATATGGAATATAAGTAATTAGGGAAAGAAAATTTAAGAACCTGACATTTAGAGGAAAGTTAGAATTTTTGCCGATTTTTTCGGTATACATTTTAGAGTGCGTGGGGGGATAAACATCAGTCTCCCGATAATGATATTATAATCAATATTTTTGGGGGTTTGTCTGTCATAAAATAAAAGTATTCAATGGAAGAAAATCCGGGAACCGGGTGTTTAATGGAAGGATGAATTTTTTTTAATATCAAATATATTTTACTTAATTAAAATAATAAATATGACTTTAGAGTGAGTTATTACCATCTAAAATCATACATTACATTATTTTTACGATAATTGAACAACAACGAATTGATTTAAGTATTTAAAAGAAATTATATTTTCGTTTATAATCGTTGCAGGGCTCGGATCGTGCTACTTTTTCGAGTTTTTGTTGTTGAAAAAATTCGACTAATCGACTTTTTCCTTTTTTTTCAGAAGTTCACTACACTTGTTTCAATTTTAATCACAATGCAACCTACAAAGTTGAAATATAAAAATAGAAAAAATTGTACCATTTTCATTAACAACATTTAAAATCGATTAATTTCAAATTCAAATATTAGAAAATAAATGATTTCATATTCAAATTATACAGTCTCAAATTTAATGCCTCAATTGTTAAGTAATTTCAAGTTTATAGTGTTCAAAAAGAATGTTCCGGAATTTCAAAATTAATGCAAATTATAAACTTCTTTCATTTGAAAATAATCCAAGTTACAAGTTGAACAGAAAGACATATTTTATACCCAGATTTGAAATACTTCAAGCTGAATGACTATTCAGAACAAAAAATTAACTCTAAAGTTTATTTTTATTGTACAAAGAATATTTGAAAATGCGACTTCTTATGGAATTTTTTTGAAATTCCATGTGACTAATGCGACTTTTTTTTAAGCCGTCTTAGTCGATACGAGCCCTGGCGTTTGCGAACTCACAGATATGTGATTAATTCGAAGAGTCAGATTCAACTTTGTTTATATGTCTAAATCCACACTATTGGTTTAATGATTTATAAATAGTGAAAAATATATGAATATTGACTAAGCCTTCCGGAGTAAATTCAGTGCTTCTATTTTCTCATTTGGAATAGTAGCAACAATACAGTCTTCACTTTATTTAAGCGTGAAATTTTTCGTCGGTTTATTTTCCTAGTCGTTACGTAATCATAGTGCGATTATAGAGAAAGGAAAACTTGAGCAAATAGTTTCACAAACAACTAAAAATTAAAAAATGCGCGATTCACTTCAAACTCTCACAAGCCGTGCCGAAATTTGCATAACTGTGATATACGATAATGTGAAAGATTTACTTTACGTGTGGATGAGAGTATCGTTTTTATTATTTTAAAAGTAAAGTATTACATACATCTTTCCCTCAAGGATTTATTATTTTCAAATTATGTTTATTTTGAACCCTTAAAAATATACACCAGAATTTTTATAAAGTTTATATAAAGTTTTAGTTTAGAAACAAACTAAAAATTAAAGAAGGTTTAGAAATTCATTGAATTTAAACAAGTTTCAAATTAATGATTTGAAGTTACACGTTCAAATTGTTCCATTTGGAATATTTTCAATTGTATTAAGCTTCAAATTTTGAATTGTCCCACTTTGATTTTGAACAGTCCGATATTCTGGTATAGATACAGTCAGTTCCACAAGAGCGTCGTCACGATTCCTCCTAAAGAAAGAAATATTTATGAAAATCAGCATCAGTGGTTCAAAATAGAGTATTTGAACTGTGATGCGTTTACCTAATATGGTGTCCAATCCCCATGATTGTCGATTATAGCTTGGCAGCGTCGGGGCATGCTTTCCACCAAACTTTCGGCCATAGTGCAGGGTAAGGATCTCCAAATGTCACGCAGGTGTCGAGTAAGCTGTTTGATGTTGAAGACACGCTTTCCCCGAAGTTTCTGCTTCATTGTAGACCACACATTTTCTATGGGATTTGCGTCTGGGGATTGTGAGGGCCAGTTCAAGACAGTGATCCCATTTTCCTCTTTCCACTGACTACACAGGCGGCTGCGGTGTTTTGGGTCGTTGTCTTCCTGAAGTATCCAATCTGTATTTCCTTGCCCAAACCACTTCTCTGCAGACTTTATCAAAGCCGTCTGGTAGATTTTAAGCATCCTTTCGGCGTTCAGGTTGCCAGTGAATACGTGCATTACGCCAAAACCCAGTATGCAGAAGCAACCCCACACATGGACCTTGACCGGATGCTTAACGCTGCGTTGGACGAACGGTACACCGCGTACAGACCACGCACGTGGTGTAGGAACCCATGCCCAGAACGATGACTCATCTGTGAACACTACGTTCGACCAGTCGCGTTGGATATTTTCGTTTGCCCATGCCAGTCGCTTTTGAATGTGCTCTGGTTTCAAGAACGGTTTCAGCACCGTGCTCCTCCATCCATAGCCGGCAGATCTTAAACGGCGTTGTATCGTCTGTAGGCTTATATTTACTCCCTTTTTTGACAGAACTTTTTGGCTTTGCCGCAAATTATACGTGGGGTGCTTCTCAAAAAGCTGGATAATCATTTTATCCTCCTTTTTCGTGGTCACACGCGTCTTGCCCCTGTCTGGCAAATCGTCCACGTTTCCTACCTCTTTATAGCGTTTCACCCACTTCCTTACAAAGTCCTTTGACTTTTTCATATAACGCGCAGCCGCTGTGTAATTCATTTTGGGTCCTTTCGGATCGGTGCACAGAAACACGGCTTCGAAACGACTCGCGTAGGCTACACTCATTTCACAATACGTCTTCCCCTTGTCTCAAAACATATGATACTGGACCGAAACTGGCAGCGCGTCTTAGACTAACCTTTCCTGAGTACCATACCATAGATAATTTTTTTTTCGGACGTACAACCTTCTGGTGGCGCTGACGACGCTCTTGTGGAACTGACTGTAAATCCCTTAAAATTTATTTTTTTATTTTGGAAACTACAAAATGATACTTTAAAAAAGAGTTTTAACATCTTAATTCTTGTTCTTTTTTCTAGTTTTCCGTTTGTTGGTATAAAGTCGAATGGGATTTGAAAAAATGCATTTTTACAAAGGCCCTTTCTAGGACCTTTTCTTACTTAAGTTTATTTGTTCCATACTAGTTACTTCGCCGACCTGTCGGGCAGACATTCCAAGCGCACGTTGAACCGCGAACACCTTCACCACACATGTGTACAATGTACATGTCACTTGTTCATACATGCGTTCGATATACTTGTGGTCTCTAAAATTATAAATTCAATAGTTCAATAGAACAATAATTAAATAATAATTATCACACAGATTTAGATTAGTTAAGTTAGTTATTGCAGTCTTGGTATTAGCTTTAAATTTGCTTTATCCCAAATCTTTTGCTTTGATAAAAATATATTTGAAAATTAAAAATTTATCAGAGTTCAATTATCTCTTCCGTGTTCCAAGCCAATTTTTGAAATTGCGCGTAATCCTGATTTAATCTTAAAGGGAGGCTGTAGCAGGAGAGACTGGTTTGAATACAATTTTACTTTTTATTCTCGTTCAGCAACGGAAAGGCCGAAGTTACGGATCCCGTCTTGCTACGGATCCCGTCTGGTTACGGAGTAAAGTCTAGAACCAACGCGACGCTTCAAAATAATTTTAAATCAAATAATTCATTTTGTGCATAATAAAAGCTCACTATTTTTTAATATTCTATTTTTTTTAAACATTCTGAAAATTCTAACTAATTTCCTTAAAAAATTGCTTAATTAATTGCATCTTTATTTTGCAAAATAGAGCAAATGTGCCAATTTGTGTTACGATAAAAAAAATATTACTAGGGGAGAAGTGGGTAATGCGGCGCGAATACCCTATATCAATCGATAGAAAGAAGAATAAAATCGATCATGTAATAGAAAAATATGTATAACACGTAGGTCAGTATCTCAGCATTGATTTATTCATAGGAAAAATGGAGTTTATAATAATCAAAATACTTAATTATTAAGCCTTCTAAAAAAGTCCGGGGTACGTCAACTTACTCTACCAGTTGGGTAATGCGGCGCGCAATATTAATTTTATATGTTTGCAAATTAAAAATAATTTTCTAACAATTGAACGAAAAATTTCAGTAAAATAAGGTGTCTGCAGTCATTTAAATTTTAAAATCAAAATTGGAGGTTATGCTTTGGGAGTGATTATATCATCCAAAGCTATGAACATATAATTTCGACATTTTATCATTAAAATTATTGCCCGCACCGCATTGCCCGCTTGTGTATAGTATTGCAATAAGACTTATATTTTCAGATTTCAAGTCATAATATACGAAAAACACCCGAAGCAAACTTTACATCTTAAAAATGAAACATTTATCTTAAATAACCTATATGTTCACTATTTTTTTATTGCATTCATAAATGCATATATTGAAATTAGCCCTACTCGTTCATAATACGCGGATTCTTCTAAAAGCGACCACGCCGCATTACCCGCTTCTTCCCTATCTTATTTCCAAACTTTAAGCGTAATCTGATCCTCTCTATTTGATTAAATCTGAAAACTATTGATATTTAATATTTAAAAACGGTCTAAAACATTTGTTTAATTATATATATAGTTTTGTTTAAAACAATCAAATAATTTTAAATTGAACCCTACTTTCAAACTTCCCATCAGGTTTAAATTACGTAATGAATTCCGGGTAAGGCAAGGACGCCGTGCCGGTTACCTTTCCCTCGATTTTAAATTTATTTATGCTCGAATTTACATTGAGGAAATGGTTTGTGTCTCCCATTAAAGAATATTCGAATTGGATCTTCTCAATGTTTTAGAATCGCAAACAACCTGCGAAATGTAGATGTCCACATAATCTTACTGTGGGAGATGAAATAGCAAGATGAAGTGGACAATTTCAGAATGTTCTGATGATTCGGAATTGAAAACCTTTATTTTCAATATTGTCATTAATTGTAGTGCCAACAAATGGCTTCCTTATTCAGTTTTTATTTTATGGCTCCTAAAATTAACTTCAACTTTCAAATCTATACATTTAAAATAATGCCTCGGAAATTCTTCCGCAGAAAGTTATTCGTTTAAATTTTATATTTATTTTTGAAAGAATATAGTTTATATACATTTTTTATCGTCTAATCTATAATAAATTGTTAAGAAACTCCTTTAATTTCATCTGCCCAACATTTTACAAGCGATAGTGACAAATCCTTGTCGCATAAGTTAGTCTCAGAATGAGTCGAAATGATTCGTCCTGTTTATTTCTCGTCTGCTCAGCAAATATTTTATCTTCAAATTCACTTGACCAAACAGTTATTTTTTCAATTGCGAAGTGCTGTAATTGGAATTTCAACTTAGATGATACATTTAGAATTTTGCTTCATGTATAGTTTCTGTTTCCAGTCTTTTAATTTATTTTATTATTTTAATGGACACAGAATTATTCAAGGCACTGGACCGAGAGACTGGTAATAAAAAATTTTCCACATTTTAATATTTCAATTAAAAAATGAGACAACTTTCAACGTTTGAAAATTTTAATTCTTCATTTCTCAATTTTTCGCATTTAAATTGTTCCTTTTTTACACTTCTATTCTGAAACTGTTACGCTTATATGTAGAGGGTTAAGTCGGAAATTTCCTTAATTTAAAAAATTCTAAACATTGAATCAAATCATCATTAATTTTGGAGATTGTCTAATTTTGAAAGCTTTGAAATTGAATTAATTCAGTTTTAAGGCTACAGTTTTGAAATTAAGAAAATGTTGTAATTATTGTACTATTGAGGCCTAGGTAGAGATAACGTTGGATCAGAAAAAAAAAAGTTTTGCTGGAATCTTTGTTAAAACTGTGAGTATATGTTTATATACTTTTTTACATGACATAGCTTTTTCTATGACATATATTCTTACATTTTTTACCTAAGTGACCGTATTTGCCGTAAAATTGGTAAATTGTTTTTTCTTTACATTGAATGGGTCGCGAACAAATGAATTACCATATAATGTAATTTCATGTTGTTTTTTTATTAATTCCAATGTAAGTATGTTGCGAAAAAGTGAAAGTATTATGTTTAGGTTGTTTTAATGGAAAATAACATCTTCAACTTCAGTTGTTTTGCTAACAAAGGTTTCTAGAAAAGCTGGAAGTCGACATTATCGACAGAATAAGACACTTTGACACTGTCAAAAAATATACGCCGCAAATTCTGGAAAAGGGGACAACATTTGCAAAATATTGAAATTGAAAGCTATATAGGAGGAAACTGTAAATTATTTATCTTATGATTATGAAAGAGTGTTCGTTCACGAATCAACACTTTCAATTTTTTTCATAATCCAATAATATTTCATGCGATTTTATTTGCAAAATACAGTCTTCCACTGAATTAAATTTTGTCAGGCCTAAAATAAATATCGCAGGCTTCTTATTTTCTTTTGAATCACGATTTACCACACTTAACGTAAATACCGTCAATTTGGTAAGAAATTTGGTAAATCTGGTAATTTAAGGACACTGTCCATCTGCGTGCATGTGTGTGTGCGCGTGTATATATATATATATATATATATATATATATATATATATATA
>CAKNYM010012695.1:0-13016 GCA_932195095.1 Andricus curvator | reverse complement strand
TGATCCTTCTCTTTCAATATTCCAACCTCTCACTCTCACATTACTACTTTTGCAAATTCGCAAGCAGCTGACGAGCTCGTATAATTGAGCAAACGTCTTTAATTAAGAGGCTGAAAAAATGCGTGCCAATTTCGACCCTTTACCTCCGGAGGACGTAACACTCCCAATTATGGAAGGGCGTTACTCAGTTTTTCTGGACACCTGGAAACTAATCAAAGATAAGGATCTTCATTTGGAAGTAGCTGCCGCCGGAAAAGATAAGTCTTTCATACCTTATTTTAAAGATGATGGATTTGTAAGCGCCCAGAGTCAATTTTTTGAGACCTATGATTATTTTTATGAAATTCTTGCACGCTTAAAAGCAAATATAACGTTAGACTCAACTATTGCTCGCAGTTTCTCATATCGGGGGTGCCTAAGAAATAAATAAATCGCTTAAATTACCTCAGGTAACATTACCAAAATTTGCCGGAAACTATTTAGAGTGGGAAAGTTTCCGAGATTTGTACACTGCTGCTGTGAATAATCGAGCAGATATTTCCAAAGCTCAAAAGCAGTTTTATTTAAAAACATGTCTAATCGATGACGCTTCCCAGTTATCAAAACATACTGCAATTACAGATGCAAATTATGACGAGGCTTGGGAAACAATTAAAAAGTGTCGCTTTCTTTTATGACAAATGAAACTGCGAAAGATTTAAAATTATTACGAGATACTTTGCATGAAACTATTCAAGGATTAAAAAATCTGAATCGCCCTGTAGATCAATGGGATGACATTATTGTTTATTTAGCAGTAAACAAATTAAATAATGCTTCATTTAACAGATGGAAGAGGTTTTTAGGTGATAAAAGCGATTATCCTTCCTATAGTGATTTTGAAAAATATCTAGCAATGCGAATTCGAATGCTAGAATCCATACAAATGACGAAAGATTATTTGTCAAAAAATAGTTCAAAATCAAATAACAGCTCTCAATCAGGGTTTTCAAATGGAAAATATCGTTCAAACTTAGTGCAATCAAACGCAACCACAACTCAAACAGTTACGTGTATTTTATGCTCAGAGAATCATGCTCTTTACCATTGATCGAAATTTGAGACTATGAATGTTTCTCAAAGACACGAGTTCGCTCGCGAAAATCATATTTGCTTCAATTGTTTCAAACGCGGTCATTATCCACGAAACTGTAAAAGTAAGAGCGTTTGTTTGCAATGCAGAAAACGTCTCCACACGCTTTTGCATACCGATGCAGTCTAAATTCGATCACAATAGAGCTAGTACTTCTACTAGCGATACAAAATGTAATACTACAGTTTTGCAAACAAATATTTCTGAAGATGAAAAAATTCAAAGCGTTTTTATGGCAATTGCTCGCGTAACTGTACGCGCAGAAAATGGACGGGAATTTAATGTACGTGCCTTGATTGATCCTTGTTCGCAAACAAAACTTGTAAGTGAATGGTAAGCGCAATTGTTACGTGCAAAAAAACAAGCCCTTACAATTAAAGTAGGTGGAATGGGTGATGTCTTACTTGGCGTGGCAAAGTCGCGAGTAAAACTTTCCATTTTTTCTGAAAAGAATAAAGAAGTTAAGATTTCAGTGAATGCACTTGTTTTACAGAAACTACCTAACAACATTGTTCCAAAAAATAATAGTGGGATAAATTGGGAACACTTACAGGATATCGGGTTGGCCGATCCTCACCCCTTTGACAATCAGGAAGCGGATGTTTTAATAGGTGCACGTTATTATCGGCAAATCCTACTTTCAGGATTATTAAAAGGTCCTCCAGACGCCCCAATCGCTCAGAATAGTATATTTGGATGGATCCTTACAGGTCCCTTAAATTTCAATGAATCTAATATTCATGACATTCAAGTGCATCATTGTACCATTTTAGACAATTTGCAATATTTACATTCGGATCTAAAGAAATTCTGTGAATCAGAAGAGGTTAAAAGAAAACCTCTACTTACGGAACTACAGGAAGCTTGTGAGAAAAACTTCCTTGATACGCACTATCGTAATGAGCAGGGTATGTATGTAGTACGGCTGCCATTCAAAGAAAATGGTCCTGAAGCTTTAGGAGAGTCCCTTTATGTAGCTAGCTCTGTTTGGAATAGAACGGAAACTCGATTAGCTAGGGATCCACTGTTAGAAAAGCGATACTTATCATTTCTTGAGGAATATCAGGACTTGAACCATATGAGAGAGATCGATCCAGAAAATTCACAAAATTTAATATCTTGTCCACCTATTTATCTTCCACATCATTCAGTCGTTAGAGAAGAATCTACTTCTACAAAACTCAGAGTAGTTTTTAATGCGTCCAGTCCAACTACTAGTGGAGTTTCTCTAAATGATCAACTACTCGTTGGTTCTAAGTTACAGGCCGATCTCACAGCTATTTTGTTACGCTGGAGGCTTTATCGATTTGTTTTAGTGACGGACATAGTTAAGATGTTTCGTCAAATATTAATAGATCCATGTGATTTAGATTATGAAACAATGGTCTATAGAAGCGAACCGTCCGGTCCTCTAAGACATTTTCAGCTTTTAACCGTTACGTACGAAACGACCTCTGCTCCTTACTCAGAAAATAGAGGGTTTAAACAATTGGCAGAAGATGAAGGATCAAAATATTCAGTCGCGAAGGAACTTTTGTTGAACGACTTCTACGTTGATGACGGATTGTTTGGAGCTGATGATATACCGTCAGCACTCAGTCTCCAATCTGAGCTTATAAACTTATTAAAATTAGGCGCGTTTACTTTAAGTAAATGGTCTTCAAACGATAGTGCCTTGATTCCAGATGATCAAAAGTCTAGAGTAGAGAAGGGTATAAGTCTATCGGACGACAGCACTGAAAGTAGAGCAGTGTTAGGTTCACTGTGGAATTCTCAGAACGATTCTTTTCAATTTCGAATAGACACTGAATCATTGCATAAGCACTCTAAAAGAATACTTTTATCGGTGATTTCACATTTATATGATCCATTGAGATGGGTATCTCCAGTCGTCATAACCGCTCAATTTTTTCTCCAGGAATTGTGGTTGAGAAAATTGGATTGGGATGACGAATTACCAGAAGATTTAGAGCAAGCTTGGTTAAGTTATTACGAGGAGCTACCTCAATTACAAAAACTCCGAATTCCACGGTGGGCGGGATGTATGCGGAACGGATTAACGTATGAATTGCATGGATTTTCCGATGCATCTAATCGTGCCTATGGAGCTGTAGTTTATCTCAAAGTCTACATAGATGATGAGGAATCAGTAGTCACTTTAATGATTTCAAAAACAAAAGTCGCTCCAATTCAAACAGTTTGCATTCCTAGACTAGAGCTCTGTGGAGCAGTTCTGTTGGCTCGTCTTCTATCAAAAGTCAGTAGCGATTTAAAACTTGAATCAGTTCCTATGCATGATTGGACTGATTCTACTATTAATTTAGCTTGGATAAGTCACTACCCGTCAAAATGGCCAACCTTTGTCGCTAATAGGGTTGCTGAGGTTCATAGTTTAATTCCTACTTCTCGTTGGCGGCATGTACCAACAAACGATAATCTAGCAGATTTAGCTTCAAGAGGGGTAACCCCTTTACAACTAATTGATAATAATTTGTGGTGAAAAGGGCCGTCATTGTTAAGTAAAAGTTTTGTTTTTTGGCCGGCTCAACGATGTAAAACCCATTCTGAAGAGGAATCGGGCATCCGCGTTACTACTCATGTAGTTAAAATCAAAGAGACTGTTTCTGTAGCTATTCTTGACCGAATCGCAAACGCAGTATCTTCTTGGCCTAAACTGCTGAGATTTACAGCATATTTATTGAATTTCATTAATCTGTTGAGAAAAAAGCCAAAGTCAGGTTCAATTATCAATGTAGTAACATTTAATAGAGCTAGATTACTATGGCTAAAGTATTTACAAATTCAATCCTTTTCGGATGAATTAAAATTTCTGAAATCATCAAAAACTATTAATTCCTCGAGTCAGCTAAAAAATATTAATCCTTTTATTGATAATGAAGGTCTGATGCGAGTTCAAGGAAGATTAGAGAATGCTCCTACTGATTGGGATGCTAAACATCTAGTTATTCTGCCCTATAATGGAGTAACTAAACTCATTGTTGCACAAACTCACATACGTAGTGTGCATGGAGGCTTACAGCTAACTCTATTTCTATTGAGACAACATTTCTGGATTTTGCGAGCGAGAGACTTGGTTAAACAAATAACTCATGATTATGTAGTTTGTACAAGGGAAAGGGCTGAAATTCCAACCCAATTAATGGGGAATCTACCTGTCGCAAGGATGACGTCTTCGAAACCTTTCCAGCATGTAGGATATACTATGCTGGCCCAATTCTAGTACGTCTGGGCTCCGGCAGAGGTTAGCAGTCTCAAAAGGGTTATACCTCATTATTTGTGTGCCTTTGCACAAAAGCTATCCATTTTTAACTGGTTTTAGGTGATACTTCTGAAGCTTTTCTCGCAGCCCTCTAGCGATTCACTTCTAGGAGAGGGCTTATTACCGATGTTTACAGCGATAATGGAACAAATTTTGTAGGAGCTGATAACGAGTTACGAAGAAAATTTAAAGCACTAGACAAGAGTAGAGCATTATCAACAGAGTTAGCTCAAAATGGAATCATTTGACATTTCATTCCCCCTTCAGCACCTAATTTTGGAGGATTATGGGAAGCAGGGGTGAAAAGCATTAAGCATCATTTTCGTAGGGAAATAAAAAATAACACTTTAACGTTTGAAGAGTTAATAACCTTAATATGCAAGATAGAAGCATGCTTAAATTCCAGTCCGCTTTATGCTAATATTAGAGATAACGAGGATTGGTCATACTTGACCTCTGGACATTTTTTAACAGGATGTGCAACTTTGATTCCTCTAGAACCTTCTGTTCTCAATTTGAAAGAATATCGCTTAACAAGATGGCAATTAGTGCAACGCGTCACGGAATCATTTTGGAAAAGATGGTCCATCGAATATTTACAAAACCTTCAGAAACGATATAAATGGACACAAACTAAGTCAAATGTAAAACAAGGAGATATAGTTTCAATTAGAAATTCAGATGAACCCCCGTCACTGTGGCGGTTGGGAAAAGTTATAGAATGCCGGCCAGGTAGTGACAAGCTGGTGCGAGTTGTGAAAGTAAAAACAATGAAAGGTGTGTATGATAAGCCTGTCGAACAATTATGTTTACTTCCTATAAAAGAGTAAAAGGTCCATTTGATTATTATACAAAAAGTATGGTGCTATTGCCATGGTGAGCGGATAGCCATGGCGGGCGGATAGTAAAGTGGGATGATGTATGTATAATTAGATTATAAGGATGTATGAAACAAAAAATGTTATTTTTAGCTTTAATAATTATTACAAAGAATGAGGCTACAGTTTATAGTTTCGTTCAACAGGGGAACGAGGCGGGCGGTATGTTTAGAACACTACTTGAATTTAAATTTAAATCTTGTTTTGACTTAGTTAGTGTAAATTCACATATTATTGTGACGTTATTACTGGCTGCTTCCGGCTTCGTTTTTCTCAGATTACCTTCGAGCCTTGTGCGGACATTTCGATTTTCCCGCGTCTCGTGTCGAATTTGTGGAAAGTTCATAATATCGCGTCCAACGAACGCCAGCTATATGCTGAATAATATTAAGTATTCAGCCTGTGCTGTCTTTATCAAAATTAGGCTTTACAGCCAGTGTGAACTCCTTTAAGTGATTTTAATAAACCAATTTACGAAGCCTTATTTCTCTATTTGTCAAAAATTCATTTTTCTCTTTGCCCTGACTCCACGCTTACTTAATTATTATTTCATTAAATTAAACAATGCTCTAGTTTCATGCTGTCATAGTTTAAAAATGTATCCAATAATTAGTCGGTAGGATTATCTTGATTACTTTTAGTTGTTTTGGAAAAGTTTAAATTTGGATAAGTTTGATTAAATTTTTCTCTTGATGTTTCTTTTTCATCAAAGTCTTGCAATTCTACTTTAGGAATTATTGAGTGTGCACGTGTATTTGCTACCTTTATATAGGCACGACCTTTATTGTTACTAACAACCGCATTACCTATAAAGATTCCATCACGGACGGATAGTTGAGGTATATAACCAGTTGTTTTTTCTTTATTTATTACTTAAAAAAAAACATTTGTTATTGATCTACCAGGTATTGTTATATAAT
The DNA here is from genome assembly GCA_932195095.1 of Andricus curvator. Taxonomy (NCBI): domain Eukaryota; kingdom Metazoa; phylum Arthropoda; class Insecta; order Hymenoptera; family Cynipidae; genus Andricus; species Andricus curvator. Next base: position 6,806 of record CAKNYM010012695.1, on the reverse strand, counting down.
CTTGAGATTCAAAAGGCTCCTATTGTTTTTCAACTTCTAGTTGTTCTTCTGGATAATTAATTTTCACTTTGTTATTTAAAAAAAAATCATTGTCTAAAACTCCATCATGTTCAACTGCTACTTCATTTGATATTAAATTAAAACTGGTTGAAAGTCCGAAAATATCAAGTTTCACTTGACCCAAAGTAAAAACAGGGTGTTCATTCATTCCGGTGAGTCGTAATCGTTCGTCTTCGTTAATAGTCATGTCAGATTTTATCATGCCTATCTTTAGTAAATTTGATCCTGCACCTGTATCTATCATCATGGTGGTAGGGTATCTAAGTCCTCTAGTAATTATTTTTATATAAGGTATTGTACTGCTCACACTTAAATGACATTTTTCTGTTTTTATCTCATCTTGTGAATTATTTTTATTAGTCAAAACGGGTGGACTAGATTTTTCGTCATAGTCTCCTTCGGGGCACCTTGCCAAAGGAGAGAGTTCTAGTTTCCCTGGTTCAGTGGCTGATTCTGAATCTGTTGCGAAGCGTTATTGTTCATTCTCGCCCTACAATCTTTAATTATTTGCCCTGGTTTTTTGCAATAATTACATATTATAATGGATCTGGTAGTGAAAGGATTTTCTTGGGTGGGATTAGGGTGGGACTGGTAATTGCGAGTATTTTGTAAAAATTGCCTATTTTGTCCTGAAAAATTATTTAGTGACATATTTTGTTGTGGAAAATGATTTCCCGTCCATGATCGGCCCTGGGATTCGCGAGAATCCCACGGTCGATCTCGCGGTTGAGTCTGAAATTGATTTTGTCGACGTTGATATTGGTCCTGATTTTTTTGATTTTGGAATGGATCTCGTTTCGTCGGTATTGACCTTGATTTGGCGGATACGTTTGTTGATTTTCAAATTGCCTTGAATTTTGTGGATTACACTGCCGGTTTTGAAATTGTTTCTGTGTTTGCCCACCATAATTGTTATCTCGTAAAAAATACTGGGGATGCTGTAATTTGTTCTTGTTCTCTGATTAAATGGATTTTGTGGTTTATTTATTTGGAAACATGATGATGCGGTATGCCCTCTTCACCCACAATATTGACATATTACAACTGCTTCTTGCGCTATATTAATTTTATGAGTTTTTGCGAATTCCCTACTGTTTCTTGTATATGATTCTAACTTCTTCTGCGATGTTTTAATCGGGGTTTCTTTTCTTAATTCAACTCTTCCTGCTAATCTTCTTTCTACCTCTAATGCTTTATCCGTAATTCCTTGAAGGGTATTTGCTTCCCCGATTCTTATCTCTAGTTCTGGCCTTAAACCGCGAGTAAAACATTCGACTACTGTTCTTTCTAAACCCTTTTTAAAGTTTTCGTCAAGTGTATTGTTATTGCTAATTTTATGTGCATCAAAAATTCTTTCTGGGGCTTCCATAATTCTGGAAGCGTATGATAATACATTCTCATTTTCCCACATAAAAATTGCTCGTAACTCCCCTTGCAATTGATAAACGGACTTTGCCGGTGCATATAGTGCTTTCAATCTTTCGATTAGCCCATCAACTGTAATATAAGTATTTCCATAAATTTCTTTCCTCGCCTCCCCAATAATTTTACCACGGATTAATTTAACGAGATTTTCTTCAATTAATGGATTATTTGGATGTATTCCCTTCGCTTCTTCACATCCTTAAATAAATATTGAAAGGGGGAGCTTTTTCCCGTCAAAAATCGGTACAATTTTAAGAGCATCGCGGAGAAAAACATTTTGGTTAGTTGGAATTGACATTTTTGTGGGTGTTTGATTATTGTTAAAAATAGCAGATGATGTTATTGGAGGCAACTCAGATTTTACACTTATAGGAGGTTCACTGGGTTTTAATTGATTATCGTCTGAAATTCCTGAGAAAATACTAGTAATGTTGTTCTGATTATTAGATAAAACTTCGCAGACTAATAAATGATTATCGTTAGTTACATTTAAATCACTTGCTATTTCAATAACTGTATCATTGGTTAAATTTACAAATGAAGTTAATTGCTTTTGAACATGACAATTGGGATTTTCGATTGTATTTAAAAAAGAATTCTCAGTTTTATTATTAAATTGACTACTATGATGAGAAATTTGAATTTCATTGTTACTTTCATCAGGATTTTGATCAGTACTATTAGATTCAGAATTTAAGTGCTCTTGAAAAAATTTTTTTGTAGAACTTAATATATTTACTTCAGTTATTGTGTCGCTTGAATTGGATTCATTTAATTCGTCACTGCTTGAATCAAAATTTTTTCTTGAATTCATTACGGGGCTATGCACAACTTTTGACTTTGAAGATTCGCTAATTTTATATGAAATGGCTTTTCTTAATTTCTTCTTAATTTCTTGGTTTTCCAGTACTTTTTAAATTAAATCTGGGTTATTTTTAGTTTGAAATCGAGTTACACGTTGGGTTTTATCATTGGGATCTGGGTCAGACATTTATCACATCATGTATATGTGGAAAAAATAAAAGAAATATTTTTACATAAATTAGTGACGTTTTTGCAAAATAACAATTTTATATACAATGTACTTTTGAAGGTATGACAATAGAATACGGTCAATGAAAAAAGTCATAAATGGTAGTGCATGGATATATCGGTGTGTATAAATATTCAATTCAACAGAAAAAGAACTTAATAATAAAATTGTATGAAATAAAGCATGAAGCCTCTCCGATAAATATCCAAAATGATTTCTATATGATATCATTGGCTTTGGTTTCCCGACCGATGCACCAAAAATAATAAAGGGAATATGTTATGTCCTAAGTAATTAAGCAAGAGATAAATATTATTCGTAACCCATAATTTAATCAATTAATTAACTTTATTTTTTCCCTAATTCCTCGTTTGTCAGAATAATGTATTCTAGTGGGATGAGAATGTCAATGATAATTCTTCAACGATATTATGATTATACAATTATTTATTAGACGATGTTATAGTAGAAATAAGTTGGAAGGCACAAGTGAAAACATCATTTATACAAGAGATTTTTGGAGATACAATAGCTTTGTGATTTTTACAAGATCTTTACTGACTTTCTCAAGTTGATTTGAGGCTGAGAGGAATCCTCGCAGGAGTTGATTCCGTACAAACACAGTAATCCCTGAATAATAAACTTGTCACACACTGTTTCGATATTTTTAAGTTACATTCTTTCGAAAATAACACAATACAACCTTTGTTTCCAATCGTTGGAATTTACGGAAAGGATGTTTTACTACAAGCGTAGAATGTGACCGTCGTATAGAAGACCGGGGTAAAAACTAACTGAGTCCTGGCGTTTTTTATTGCTTATATATGACTCGTATATAATTTTGGATGCTGCTTTCCCAAATGGGTTTGTCAGAACGTATTCGTTAATTGCTCTTATCGTCCACCTCAAGCAGAGGATTTGGTAATGAGTTTGAGGATTCGTCTAGGATTTATTGGTCGGCTGCCGAGGAGTGGCTTCGTCAAACCGTATTCGGTAATCACCCTTGTATTGGTTGCCGACCTCGAGCACAGGATTTGACAAGGAGTTCTTCGGCAAGTTTCTCCAAAGTCGTAAAAGTAATAAAAATAGGCCGTTACATCTCGTAACAACTGAAATCAAGATTATTTCAATACGATTTTCATACCAAATTGTCTGTTGAGGAGTGAAGATTTATATCTGTGATGCAGAATTCCTGTTATGTTTGAAAACATTGTTTTTTTTTTCAATGTACCTCGCCAACCAGACAACGCTACAGTTGGTCAGGTAGACTGTAGATGGAGCATAAGACCTAACACATCCATTGGACTTAAGAGAAATAGAAATACCACAGGTAGCGGACTTAAAAATCGACAAATTTCACAAATTTATGTACAAAAACTTTTTGGTTGAAAATTTTTGGTCTAGAAAATAATTTCATGAGAAAAAACGTATTTCGAAAAAAAATCGCACTTAACACTATTGGGATTTCCGCCCTTCAATTAGAAAAATTTCCTCACAATGAGAGTTTAAAAATGTGATTTTCTTAAATTTGTCGAAAAATTTTTAGGGGGGTAAACTACCCCAAAATTATTTTTGATTACACAAAATTACCAGAAGTACAATTTACCGTTGGTATGTTCCCATAAAATAAAGGATTTTATATCACATAAATTTACATCTTCAGAAGTACGCCTTACATTGGGAAGCATTTATTTCAAATTCAAAATTATGGGAATTTATGAACACTAATGGAAAATTATGAAAACTTATGAAAATTACGAGAACTTGTGAAATTTTTAAAACTTAGAAATTTTGTGGAAACATATCAAGTTTCGGTACATTTTCGAAAACTTTGGAAAGATATACACATTTTCTCAACTATTAATAATCTGCTGAAGGCTAGTTAGCTTTTCAGTATATGTACAACACTTACCAACTATAACTCTCTCGGTTCTAGTTCTAGTACATTTCTTGCATGAAGGTGATAGTTGGGCGCACACTGTACACAAGGAATAATAAAAACAATAGAGTAGCCTCGGAATGGATTAAAACTTTGGTTGACGAAACGCATGCTTCCGTTAAAGGTAAAAGTAAAGTTTCAGGCGCTGTATGGAGACTGCATGTTTGGAATGCTAGAGGGTTGACTGATCTTGAGGAAAGAGAATTACGAGAAACTATGCACGTAATGAAGCTAGACATTTTATGTGTACTTGAAACAAAGAAAGAGGGGTGCGACATTAGAGAGATAAAAAATGGGGAGTTGAAGAACGGACTTGAAATATGGTCAGGAATAGATAGTGAATCACATAATAGTCAAGGGACAATTGAGAGAGCAAGGCAGCATGTGAAGGGTCATGGATTTATATCTTCCAGATTGTTGTGCGTTAAAATGAAAGTAGAAATCAGAAGATTATTTATCATAGCATGCCACGCTTCAGTTGATGATGGAAGAAATGAAGTAAAAGACGCCTTCTGTGACACTTTAAATGGTACTATAGGTACTTGCGATCATGGCGAAAGAATCATTCCACTAGGAGATATGAATGGATGGGTTGGTATCCAACGTCAGTGTACGGAAAAGGTGCTACGTAATTTTAGGGATCCAAAAACAAATGATAAAAGAGACAGATTGGTTACCTTATACTTAGAAAACGGCTTGCTTATTACCAATACTTGGTTCAGGCATAACATGATCCACATGTACACCTGGTGCAGAGGAGATAGCCACAGTATAATTGACTTTGTTGTTGCGCATGAAAGACTAAGAGAGCTAGTAAAAGATACAAGGGTTATAAGAGATTCTGAATATAATAATATTATAATATAATATATAATATATACAATATAATAATATTATGCAAGGTGTTAAGTGAGGATGCGTAATGTCCTCATGGCTATCTTTATATTTATGGACAAGTGTCTAAGAATGGCTCTTCTCGACGAAGGTGTGGAACTCGGGACAGTGAAGGTGCGTGGGTCAGCGTTCGCAGATGATAAGGTTGTTATGGTAGAGTCAATTGAAGACTTGCAAAGAATGTTGAGCAGACTGAATACAAGCATGAAGAACATGGGCCTAAAAATTAACGTAAATAATACAAAAATTATGGTTTTTGATGGGAAGGGTGATAAAACAATATGCAACATTATGCTGAACGATGAGAGAATAGAACAAGTTGATACGTATGTATATCTTGGTATTCTATTCACTAATGACGGAAAGATAGATAGAAAGTTAGATGGGCGTATAAACGAGGGTAAGAAGGTTATCAGTAGAGCAGGATCCATGACCAAGAGTTAAAATATATCAGATAAAGCTAAAAGAACAATATATAATTCCATATTCACAGCCACTATGCTGTACGGTAGCGAGACCTGGACCTGCAAAGAAAAGGATAAGAGCAAAATTAACGCGATTGGCATCACATTCCTGCACAATATGTGCGGTAAAACACTAATAGACAAAGTCAGTAATAAGAGAATCCTCAAAGAATGTGGTGCAGAAGAGACACTGGTTGAAAAATGTGAAAGAAATTCGTTGAGACGGTTTAGGCATGTTGAGAGAATGAAAGATGAACGACTGACGAAACAAGTCTATCAAGATAAAGTAAATGGCAGCATACCCCGAGTCAGACCGAGGAAAGAATGGTTAGAATGTGTGAATGAGACCCTTATTCCAAGAGATATAGGAAGCGATAGAAACATAAGAGCTCGCATGAGAAAATATATGGACGGGAAGGAAGCTAAAGAGGTATGCCAGGAGAAAAAAGTGTGGTGACAAATAGTTCATAAGAAATGCATGATGAAGAGAGTCAGTGGAATGAGTGACGCCTAAAACGAAAAACCTTGGATACTAACATAGTGACTTTGTCAAGCTCTTCGCCCAGGAGGATTGTTAGAGAGATGAATCAGCGACCTGGGTCGGAGGAGTTTTGCGGAACGAATGTGTTATTTAAATAAACAACACGGGAATTCTAGATTAATCTAAAAATCTACCCCCCCCCCCCTCCCGCCGTACAATCCCCTTTCTCACTTTTCTCATATGAACTGCATGAACCGCAGGCTCCGAAGCCTCCCACTATCGCTCGCACTCGAATAGTGGGAGCCGAAAGTGTAATGCTTTCATAAAAAGCGTTACGCAAGCCGAAAACGGCAGTTGTGGTGTTGCGTGGCAACCGCAACAGGCCTTGGGGAGTACCTCAAGGGAAGCTGGAGAACTCTCTTTTCCATCCTTGCCTTGTACTTCTCTTTGAGGATTTGGGAAACTTTGTGTTCTTAGGCGTTAAAACTTAAGTTCACAAATTTTCTCCGT
>CAKNYM010012692.1:0-12514 GCA_932195095.1 Andricus curvator | reverse complement strand
TCGCCCGCAATGGTTCATGCGAGCGCAGCAACAGCTTCTGCTTCCCTGCCACTCGCAAGTTCTGCGCGACGGCAGCGGACTTGGCAGTAAAGGTCGCGGTTAACTCCTCTCCGTGTATCTGCGAGAATTTGCAGATTCGTTACCATTGGCTTGCTTATTTAAAATGATTAAATGTGCAAATAAATTGTTTACAACAAAAAGTAATTGTAAAACGCATAAATCTATTAAGAATGATTTAAAATGATTATTTATGTTAAAAAAAGTATGCCTTTCCTTGAATTTAAAATCGATCGTTTATTTTTACAATTGGTCGCATAAAGGATTTAAATCTCCAAGATTTAGATGAGGTGAAGAATTTTATTCACTTGCTAACTTATTCTGCTAGATATCAAATTCCTTTAACAAAGTTGCATGATTGTTTCTTAAACGAACATTTACAGGCTTCAAAATTTTTAGTGATATTAAGTATTTTACGTTTTTCTCAATCTTCGCGATATAAGTTAAAAATAATAATATTATTTTTAACTTATATATTTATTTTAACATAATGTAACACACACAATTACTACTTATATGAATCGCACGCTTTTTACCATCTAAAAAATCGGACACACGCTGCGGGGATTAGAACTACCTATACTCTAGACACGAGACTAACGCAACTCATTCCTAACCGCTCAAGCCCCTCGGCTAATCATTTGCCCTGAAAACACGGTGAAAAATCTTGGCGTTGTGCTACAGCTGAAAACTGCATGGCCGCGTAAAAAGAATTTGAGTGAGTGCTACGAATTAGACAACTTGCTGCAAGACTGACTTTGCTTAATAAATGAAAAACACATTGTTTAAACAATTTTTGTTTAAATAATTGAAAAATGTAATTTTTCACGAAAATTATTTTTTGACCAAGTGATGATTTTACGTAAAAAAATGTTTTTTCTTCATTTAAAGTAAAATTGTTTAAATAAATTTTCAAATTTGTGAGATATAACATAACTAATTGCACCGTTCGATTCTATGGAAAAAAATATAAAATCCATGTAATGGAAATTTTTTTCAGACAATTTCATATGTAGTATAAATAAATAATTACATAGTACCACGGCACATGATAAAATTTCTGTTTAAAAATTAAATTAAGTTATTTTTATTTTTTAAATTAAAGAATTTGATTCTAGATTGAAGAAATTAATCACAAGTCAACAAAAAATCAAACTTTTTGTCCTTTGTGCCCTTTTTGTGAGACACACTGTTTATAAGTTGCAGCGTTATAAACAATTTATTTTAATAAAACTGATGTATTTACCAAATTATATCAATAAATTATTGATAAAAAAATTTTTTAACTTGAGCAAAAACTTACTTGCATTGACACTCTTGAAAGATGACAGAATTATTGAGATAGATTCGAAAATACTTTTTATAGACTGTTATTGAAAAAATGGTTATTTTAAATGAAATTTTTGATGAGAAATAGCAATTTTAACAACAATTCACGGAAATTATTCCAGATTCTATATCAGAATAATAAGTTTTGTTAAATAAAGAAGGAAAGTGTTTAAACAATTTTTGTGTATCTTTCTGAAAGAAAATAACCCAGATATTCGATTCGCAATATCTCGGGGCCCTCTCAGTGTTTCAAGAAGTATTAGTGGTGACTCGATTAACTTCTAAACAACTTTGATTATTTATTTAAATTATAAATGTGAAGATGGCTTTTATGTAAATGTTTTTGTAATAAAAAACATTCTTATATTTTATTTTAATATTTTTATAAATATTTTATACACAGAAATACGAACTTGAAAATAAAATCTGCTTACATGCAGTTTTTTGCAATGTAATAATAGCCATCTTCTAATTTATTTTGAATAGAAATTAGTGTATTATAAGTAATATCGCGAAGATTGAGAAAAACGTAGGAATACTTAATACCACTAAAAATTTTGAAGCCTGTAAATGTTCGTTCAAGAAACAATCGTGCAACTTTGTTAAAGGAATTTGATATCTAGCAGAATAAGGTAGCAAGTGAATAAAATTTTTCACCTCATCTAAATTTTGTAGATTTAAATCCTTTATGCGACCAGTTGTGAAAATAAACGATTTTAAATCATTCTTAATATCTTTATGCGTTTTACAATTACTTTTTGTTGTAAACAATTTATTTTCACATTTAATCATTTTAAATAAGCAAGCCAATGGTAACTAATCTGGTTGCCGACTTGACCCATGCGCAGTGAAAAAAGATCTGAGGTTTGTGAGCAATGAATCTTCAACCAGTTTCTACTTCACTCATACCAATGTGAATTTGTCACTGAGCGCACCTCTGCAAATTCTCGCAGATAGTCATGAAATGTTTCCCTGACTCGTATTCGAGTTCTTTGTTTCTGAATCACGTACTTATTCAATTCAAGCTTTGAAAATATGAAGAGTTTTTTATAGCCATTTCAAGACTATACATTTTCTTTGTAAACTGTCTGATAAGAATTCCAAGGCTGTTATTCCTTGACTGTGCTTGAAAACTTCCATGACTTTTCTTTATTTATCCATGAAAATTTATGACCACTTTATGCAAAGTATAGGAGACTTTATAAAAATGATGGCCCGTCCAAAAGTCCAGCACTAATCTAGGAAATGTTCCAAGACTTATTTTTTCCGTGTGCTCTTTGATAATGGATATAAATATAACGCTACTAGTTTGATGGTCTTCATCATAATTTATGTGAACATTCAACGATCGATCCCTCTATTATATACAGTTGACTTCTTCATTATTCATTTCATTTTCTTTGTAAATGGTAAATCTTTGAAATCGCGTTACAGTCGAAAGGGCGGTCAGTTGTAAAACTACGCTATAATAGGGTTAGATCATTTCAAAACGTCTGCAATGGTGGTGCTGCTTTCACTGTGTCTTGCGCTAACGTCATCGACTGTGCAGTATGGTTTGTCGAAGCTAGGAATATCCTCGTTAATCAATTCAAAGGGTAATTCTCTTGCAACACAAATTTACAGTTCAAATAGAAAAAACTGTAAAATTAAATCAATAAAATTTAAATATATTTCAATAAAGTAATATTTATTTTTGAAACAGCCAAATGCAACCTCGATTTAAGGATTTTCATATATTTGAATTCGCTATGTGACGCCATGAGTTTCAGATGTTATACGAAATCGAACCTTCACGTACACATTTTTGGCTACAAAAGTTTTAAGAAACTTGTTTTGTTATTAATTCCACATATTTTAATTTCAAGTAGGTCCTTATAATCTATTTAATTGAGTTAATTAATTAAAATAAATTAATTAAATTGAATTATAATCTAGTTAATTGAAAGGTAAACTGTTAAATCAATTATACATTTTAAATCTCTGTCAAAATTAATCCTATTTCATTAGTGCCATATTCAGAGATTTGAAATTCTTAATTCAGCTATATTTTTATTAAAAAATCTGCTGCAAATCCCTGCTTCAATTTTATTATTATTATTATACCATTAAGCCATTTCCCTTTCGGGGTAGGCGTGACTTGCTCGGTTGGAAAATAGTAGTGAGTAGGTGGGTATATAGGTATAAGGTAGATAGGTATATAGGTGTTAGGTATAGATATTTTAGATTGATCTGGAATTCTCGTGTTATTTATTTAAATGACACGTTCATTCCGCAACACTGCTCCGACCCAGGTTGCTGATCAATCTCTATTGTCACTCTGTTTACAAACTATTTGTCGCCACACTTTTCTGTCCTGGCAAACTACTCTAACTTCCTTCACGTACATGCATTTTTTCATGCAAGCTCTCGTGTTTCTATGGCTTCTTATGTATCTTCGGATTAATGTCTCATTCACAGATTCTAACCATTCTTTCGGCGGTTTACCTCTGGGCATTCTGCCATTTACTTTACCTTTATACACTTGTTTGGTCAGTCGTTCATCTTTCATTCTTTCAAGATGACCAAACCATCTTAACTGATTTCTTTTCTATGTGTCAACTATTTTCTCTTTTGCACCACATTCTTTGGGGATTATCTCGTTTCGGACTTTGTCCATCAGTGTCTTCCCGCATATTGTGCGCAGAGGTTTCATGCCAATCGCGTTAATTTTACTCCTGTCCTTCTCTTGACAGGTCCATGTCTCGCTATCGTATAGTACAGTCGGTACGAATATAGAATTATGTATGGCCATTTTAGCTTTTTTTGATATGTTTTCATTTCTGAGAATGGACGCTGAACTACCGATAACCTGCTTACCCTTATTTATGCGCCTATCTAACTCCTCCTCTATGTTTCCGTCGCTAGTGAGTAGGCTAGCCAGATATACGTACTTGTCAATGATGACCACCATGATTTTTGTTTTATTTACGTTAATTTTGAGGCCCACGTTCTTCTGGCTTGTATTAAGTTTATTCAATATTCTTTGCAAGTCCTCGATTGATTCTGCCATAACAATCTTGTCATCTGCGAAAGCTAACCCACGTACCTTCACTGTTTCGAGATCTGCACCTTCTTCGTCGAAGAGGGCCGTTCTTAGACACTTATCCATAAATATGATGAATAGCCATGAGGACATAACGCATCCTTGTTTCACGCCTTGCATAATATCGAACCGGTCACTCAGTTTCCCATTTACCCTTCTTTACTACCTGTATATATTGTTTCTATTGTTTGTAGGAGCCATATAACATAATGTTATTGAATCCGTACTCTTTAAGGACTTCCCAAATTTTCTTCTATTTACTGTGTCAAATGCTTTTTCTAGGTCAACAAATGCACAGAAAACTTTCTTTCCTACTCTCAAGCTTTTTTTTCTGTGATCTGTCTTAAACTAAATATTTGATCTGTACATTATCTTCCTGGCATAAATCCACTTTAGACTTCCCATATATTTTCTTCTGTAATTTTCATTACCCTACGAATAAGTATTTTTGAGTATATTTTACTTACGGTGCTTAGTAAGCTGATACCTCTGTAATTACTGCAGTTGCTTTCATCTCCCTTTCTTTTGTATATTGGTACGATAATCGCTTTTCTTTAATCGTCTGGGACTTCTCCCATCTCGATACATAAATTTATTAATTCGCACAATTTGTGAGGTATGTACTTGCCACCGTATTCAAGCATTTCAGCGCTAATACTGTCTACACCAGCAGCCTTACCGTTTTTTAAGTTCTTAATTATATCTATAACCTCAGTGACACAGACTTTTTCAATTGGGTTTTCTATTGCATTATGTTCTATGTCGCAGTTCTGTTGCCCTATATCTTCACCTCCTAATAATTCTTTAAAAGAGTCTTTTAGCGTCTACTATCGCGTCTATTTCATATAATATTTCACCTTTGCTGTTTCTCATGCTGATAAACTCTGTACTTTTACTTTCCTTCATCAGTTTAAATAATAGTTTCATAATTCCTTCAAAGCCGTTTTGTATTTTCTTCTCTTTTTCTGTTCTGATTTTATTTTTATCGCTTTTGAGTCTATTTCTCTCGTCATCGCTAAGACCTGCGATGTTTAATGTTCTCTTGAACGCTTTTTTCTTTTCTTGCTGGGCTGCTTGAATTTCATCATTCCACCACGCATCGCCAGACTTTCTACCTACCACTGCCATACCACACACCTCAATTGCAGTTTTAACAATGATATCCCGCAACAAAGTCCACGCGCCCTCTATATCTTTATTGCTTATAAGCGTTTCCCAAGTTGCCCTATCTATGCGTTCGTTTAACCTAATTTGAAACTCTATTCGCACTTCCGGTTTCTGTAAATTTTCAATCTTTATTCGCGTTTGTTTCGTTTTTTTTGTTTTCTTTCTTCTCCATCCCCGAAATTTTACCAATATCGTTGGTTCGTTTCTAACAATATTTGTAGCTAGATCATACATTATCACGGTCAGCGGTAGTTGACCTAAGGTGAGGAAAAAAACTACCAGACCACACTTATGAATATTATTACGATTCGTCCGCTAGAAGAATTTTGTTTCCCTCATATCTTTATATTGCTAACTCAAATCCTTGAAAGAAGGGCAGATTTGGCGTTTTCGCGAGGTTTTCCATCGGATACATTAGATTATTTACTGCTAAACATTGCGATTATATTATTACCAAAAATACAATAACGCGATCGAGTGATGTCTCTTAAGAAAATTCTTCAACCTTTGTTTGTTAAGAAACTACCGACAGTCGGTAACTCACCCATTTTTGTTACCGACTAAAACTATCTATTTACGCGGGATTTTCATACAATTCAGGTTTGAATATATTTTTTTATGACACATGTAGGATTTCACCCCTTTTCGACGGCTATGAAGCGGGGCTAAAGCTTTACTTTTTACTCCCTAGAGACTGAAAAGTGACGTCAGAGGTCAATAATAAAAATTATACATCTATGGTCTCGCATTTTACGATTATCAGCCCACTCACCGTAAAGACTGTGAAGAAATTTTAGTTGCAGATAATAGAATTTTGCGGTTATTTATGGAAAGTCACCATATATTACCATATATAACTGATCAACGGACCGTAAATTACCGAAAATTTCCGGAAATTTATAGAATATTCAAATTGAATTTTGGGTAATTCATCTTAAGTTACCATAAATTACCTGTAAGATTACGGTAAATTACCGAAATTTTCAAAAATTACCGGAAATTTATGGACATTTTTAAAAATGAATTTTGGGTAATTTATGGTAAGTTATCATATTCACCTGTAAAATTACCATAAATGACCGAAAATTTCCATAAATTTCCGCAAATTTATAGATATTTTTAAATTGAATTTTGGGCAATTTATGGCAAGTTACCATAAACCACCCCTAAAATTACCGAAAATTTTCGGCGATTTTTTTCATCGAATTTTTGATGATTTGGAATAAGTTAACATAAACATGCTTCTTTATTCAAAATCTAATATGGCCTGAAATTATGACTGTGTTTGAAGAAATGTTTGAAATCATCCATTTGTTATCAAAAATATCGTATGCGCCAAGGGGGGCCTACGACATGGGGGGCCTACGACTTGTACTGAAAACATACACTCGTCGGAAAAGCCCCTATTCCCCTCTAGGTGCATAATATACTATTCAATGTTTATTCACATTAATAAATCATGTTTAGCGGTAGATGATCGAAGGTGAGAGAAAAAGCGACCAACTACCAGACCAAACTCACAACAATTGTTAGCCGAGTGATTTTTTTTGTAAGAAAAGATCAGCCTTTAATTTTTTTCACTTATTATCATTTTAGCGGGAACTTCGTCCCATTCAAATTCTTACATATCACTGAATCATTATGTTTATTTGTGATGATTATAATTATAAATGTTTTGACTTCATATAATTAATAAAAATATATCGAAATGAAAATATTTTAGTAACATGTACATGTACTTCATGATTTTACGCTACTTCCATGAAACGCTGCGTGCACAGAAAATAGTGGGATTTCTATTAGAACTATTTTTTGGTTCCAAAGGAGCTGCAACAAAAAGGAACTTCTCTTGCTGAAAAGGAACGCCTCTTGCTGAAAAGGTACACAAAATGATGAATGGTTTCTAAATGAACCCAAAGTATGGATTCGAATGGTTCTAATAGAGCCTTTTGTCACTTCTGCCTTGACTCACTTCAAAGATTTTACATATTGATGATGCACATTTTACTTTATAATTCGGATTAAATAATATTGCACTGGGAAAAATTTAGTAAAGAAACTAAAATTATAAATAGTCATTCTTAAAACCAAGATAGTGCACATGAAATGTGTCAGCTCTTAAGTTTATGTTGAAAATTCGCCGTTGACAAGTGCGCATGTACCAAAAAGCGGGGGACTATTTAAAATGAAATAATATACACTTGTTATATTATAATAATATTAATTTTTTCAGAAGTTAGGTATTTCTATTATTCAATTTAATTGGTTTAAAAAATAATAAGAAACGTTTGTTAATATCTATCTGTATGATTATTCATAGTATTTATTGATTTCAAATAGGCCCGCGCTTTACGGCACATGCGCAGTTGAAAACGCCGACACCCGCCAATGGCCATCTATCGGATATCAACGAACTAAAGAGGAACCTTCAAAAAGAGTTCCCTTAGAGCCTAAGTTCTAAATTATGCCAACTATTACCTGAGTCGCAACATTACTGAACCCCTAGTTGTTTCTGTGTGAATATATCGTTTCGAGGGAAAATTATCGGCTCTATATTGCAATATCGTACTGCAGTTGACATAGAAATAATATTAGCAAAAAGTGCATTCTTTCTTCAGTTTTGACCTTTGGTTAGTGTCGTAAGAAGTTTTCGGTATTTCAAGGTCCACATACACAACAACGAATTATTAAAAATATATAGTTGGCAACGTTTCGGTCCTCATACGGTCCCTTTTCAAGCCTGCTAAAAATAATAATTTATTGTAAAAAGATATAACAAAAATATCGAGATATGGAATACAAACAAATTTTTGGAGTAAGAAAAAAAAACAAAATTTTGGAAAAATATATTATCTTTAAAGAACGTGATTTTTAGTGTGTATAATGAATAGTGTATAAGTTTTAAAAAGAGTTATAAATAATGTTTTACCTGAGAAACACTAGTTGAGAGCGATGAAAAAAAGCGACGTACAAAATTCCCTCGTTATTAAATAGAAATCCATGATATTGTTTGGGAAAATGTATCAACTCATAAATAATGATATTTATCAGGAATTTGATTAAATACATGATGAAGTTATTCGGCTCGACTTGTATATTAATGTTAGCGTAAGCTAACATTAACGACCAACTACCAGACCACACTCACAACAATTATTATTAGACGAATGATTTTTTTTTGTAAGGAAAGTTCAGCCTTTTATTTTTTTGCACTTATTATCATTTTAGCAGGAACTTCGTCCTATTCAAATTCTTATATATCACTGAATCATTATGTTTATTTGTGATGATTATGATCATAAATTTGTATGACCTTATGAAAATTAATAAAAATATACCAAAAAATATCCAGATCCCCCCAAAAAACATTCCAAATGGAAATTGGGGAAGGTGAGGAAAAAGCGTTCGCCCGGAATAGGAAAACTAACAAAAAAAGAATCAAATCTCCCGAATGCGCTTAAATGAGGCTAACTTTACAGGACAATGTTTCGCGGTAGGTTTCTTAAAAAAAAGAAAAAACAAGAAAAAAATAAAAATAAATATACTCCCCATGATCCATTTTTGAAGTAAATGGGCCTGGAAAACCCCGACGGGAAAAATGAAGGCATGAATAGATCTTACTGTACATGTCGTTTCATTCTTGTCACTTTGGACTTAGCCATTTCGAGTCACTGAGAAACGTTTTGATTGAAACGTTGATTTGAAACGTTTCTCGCAATTTCACAAAGTTTCTTTGACAAATATTTATTATTGCGGACAAGAACATGCAGAAACTGAATTGCTAATATGGTAAGTGAGCAATTCAATGTCAAATCATCTCAAGAATTTCAGCTATTGTTAGTAATTTGATGACGATTCTAGTATCTGTTCTTTTATCTGTTAAAAGAAAAACACTAAAATAATTTTTGAAAAATTAAAAAAACTTAGGAGATAATCAAAATTTCAAAATGTTGGTCCTTTCTTTGAATATTCACAACTTTGGTGATTTTAATGATATTAAGGGCATGTGACACTTTTCCAATTCCTACTTTAACGACATTTTTCTGTGGAAAATATAGAAAAGGAAGTAAGGGACGTTTATGTACTAATGAATTTTCACTGTTATAAAACAATTTCCCCAAAAATTTTTTTTTTTTTGTAATTGTAAAAATTTATGTAAAATTTATTTATTTATTTTTATTTTTTTTTTATTTGCCAACGGCCATACCACGCTGAAAAACCCAGTTCTCGTCAGATCACTGAAGTTAAGCAGCGTTGGACGCGGTTAGTACTTGGATGGGTGACCATTCAAGAATACTGACATGAGTGCTGTTGGCACATCGTGGGTGTGGTGAGCCCACACTTGTAGTTATTTATAACTACAAGAAAAACCTAGAAACACTACCCGAATCGGGTAGTGTCACGCCTACCCTGAAAGGGAAATGGTTTAATGGTATATATATCAGTACATAAGCATCCCTTAGTCGTTTTTCTGTATTTTTCCAAACTTTCAGTTTGATATCTTATCTCATTTAAAATTGGATTGATCCACACAAAAATGTCGGTAAAGTAGGAATCGGATAAGTGTCACATGCATTTAAGGTGTATTTCTTAAAAATTATTCGTAATAAGACGCAGTTTTGATGAAATATTTTTTGAAACAAAAAATTTCAAAAACTTCTTGGATTTTTCAAAAACAAAATTTTAATCTGAATTTCTGAAAAAATCCACTTTTT
Source organism: Andricus curvator (assembly GCA_932195095.1). Classification (NCBI taxonomy): domain Eukaryota; kingdom Metazoa; phylum Arthropoda; class Insecta; order Hymenoptera; family Cynipidae; genus Andricus; species Andricus curvator. The sequence continues at coordinate 2,164 of CAKNYM010012692.1, read as the reverse complement.
ATTTTCTTTAATTTTTTAGTATAGATGGCTTACAATGTCATCTACAAGTTCTGTAAATCTCAAAATATGATCTTCCTTGGTTTTCGAGAAATAATTAAAATCATACTCAAAAATGATGCACACAATGTAAAAAAATCATGTAAACAATAGACGAAGCATAGACAAATATTATACTCGCATGCACGAACTTCTGAGTTCAGACTCTCGGGAGCTGCCTGGGCACACCATGCCACGGCGTACGTTCTTAATTATTTCTCGAAAACTAAGAGAGATCCTATTTTGATATTGACAGGGTTCATAGAGGACATTGTAAGCTATCTATATAAAAAAAATAAAGAAAATAAAAAGTGAATTTTTTCAGAAATTCAGTTTAAAAATTTGCTTTTGAAAAATGTAAGAAGTTAAAAAAATTTTTCTTCGAAAATAATGTCTTCAAAACTGTCTTTTTCGAAAGATTGAAAAAATACACCGTAGTAGCATTAAAATTACCAAAGTTATGAAAGTTAAGAAAAAGACAAAAATTCTCAATTTTCAATGTCTCCTAAGTTTTTTGAATTTGGCAAAAATGATTTTAGGGTTTTTCTTTCAACACCTGAGAGAACGGATTTAAAAATTTTTGTCACAATTTCTGACAATAACTGAAATTCTTCTGATGATTTGACATGGAATTGCTTAAGTATCATCACATACCCCTAAGGCCGATAGTGCCTCAAGTATATTAATTTCCTTTTTATTTGAAATCGAAATTAAATTTAATGATCATTTTAATAGTAGGAATTCCGACAATTTTGCGATATAATCTGCTTTGTACGTTTTTTTTGTGCTGCTTTGTTACGTTCTATATTTTAATTTGTGATAACATCCTCCAGATGTACATGTACAAAACTTTGCTGAAAACTGTTCGCATGTATGTATATATGTATATAATGAAAAAAATATGTTAAAAAACCATCGCAGTGTCCCATTGGGAGCAACTGCCATCCATGAAAATGACACTGGCTACCAGTAGAACCGCGGTAAATCACACCTATGGCCAAGTCTCACAACCGTGAGATGGGTGGCCACAGGTCAGGAGGAAATGACAAAGAAGGGCGGCGAAACCCTCGTGTGTCTTGAGGACATGGAGCGACTCAGGATGACACCCCTCTGCATCTGTCTCGAAAGTACCTCGGTATATTTTTGGCACGCGTTTATGGCTCTGAGGTTACGAATCAGTAATAGCTTCGCACCTCCGAGAGCATCGATCACAAGGAAAATTATTTCAAGCAAATATTCTGAGTTTAGTCGCCGCAGCTCCCTTCTAAGGTCTCGATACCTCTCCTCTTTTTCCTTCTCCTTGGCTGTGATGTTGCAGTTGGTCGGAGCCAAGATTTCAGTCAAGAATGTAGTTCGTTTCTCTAAGACCTGGAGAACGATATCAGGCCTCGAGTCTGCAATGGAGACTGCTGTCCGAAAGTTGTAGTTCGGCAGGGCTGGGTCGCGCCCAACACCGTAAGAGCCACAAAGATGGTAGAAAGTACTCTTATGGCCGCATTGTCGTCGTTCCCGCGTGAGAAAAGCACCTGCATAGTATGTGTTCTAGGTATTCAGTGTGTGCATGACGCGCTCTGCACCTATCGCTGGGAACATATTGACGTAAAATCTGAGTTTTTGCGCATTTTCTTGTGTTGGAGCTGTTGGCGGAAGTTTTCAACCTCTGATTTCTTTACTTCGGCATTTAGATGTAGTAATGCACTTTCCTTACTTCTCATGGATACAGGCCCCTTTAAGGTGATAGGGGTGGAAAGAAAGGGGTCGTAGTGCAGGGTAGTAACTTTTGGTAGCGTGTCAAGAAGAGGTTGAGGAATGGCGGTAGAGAGTCACAGCAAAAAAAGGGGGGGAGGCAATTCACTTGCTGTATTTTACCAGCAGGCGATGGGTGGAAAAGGGGGAGGCGATGCAATTGCTGTATTTTACCAGAAGCTGGTGGGTGCAAAAGGGGGTGAGAGACCGTTTTCTGTATTTTACCAGCAGGCGGTAGGTGGGAAAGAGGAACGCAACCCACCGGTTGTATTTTACCAGCAGGTGGTAGGTCGAAAGGGAGGTGAGAAACTGCTTGCTATATTTTACCAGCAGTCGGTGGGTGGAAAAGGAATGAGGGCGTATTTCTAGGGGGGGGGGGGGG
>CAKNYM010012690.1:0-10801 GCA_932195095.1 Andricus curvator | reverse complement strand
AGAGGCAAGGGGAACTCATTCAGAAAGCACCCCAATATGTGAGAGGCTAGGGAAACTCACTCAGAAAGCACCCCGATATGTGGGAGATAAGGGAAACTCACTCAGAAAGCACTTTTTTTGTTTGTCAATCTAACCAACTGAGAATAATTTGTAGTTAGTTATTACATCTATTTATGTCAGGTTTTAATAAATTTGAAAGTCTTTAAATGAGTGGTACGTGTCGGGCGGTTTTGTCCAAAAATGTGCTCTTTCCCCACTGTGCGACACTGGGAGAGAAGCGCGGTGGCAGCGCACGGTCCCACTAAAATGAGATTATCTCGTGACCTAGAAGAGTCACCATCAATTTTTTTTTTTTAAATTAAAGGTGAAATTATAAGGAATTGAATTGTCTTAACAAGAAAAGAGACATTTTTTCCCTTCTTGACGAAAAACTGAATTCAAAATTTTTTTGGACATTTTTTTGGTCAAAATTGAAAAAAAAATTTTTTTTGGAATTTTTAATTCAAAGCGTATAATTTTATCTACAACACCTACAATTTTTATTGAAATTCGTTCAATGGTTTTAGAAATATAGATATTTAAAAAAAATGTGATGCCGAAATTCAACATGGCGTAACTCCCGTAATTTTGAAAATTTTCAAAAATCCTTTGGACCCCAAATGTCTCTTATATAACACTATAATTTCACAAAGTTTACCTACAATCGAACAACCACTTGCAGATCCTGATATTCCTGACGTATACTGACCCATGATCATTTTCTGTTTCATCTTCATCTTCATCTTCATCTTTTTCAATCTTATTCTTCACATATTTATTTTTCCCTTTTGGTATATGAGACGTATTTAATAACTTTTGTAATGGTGTGACTATAGGTTTATAAGTTTCACTAAGAATATTCTCTGTAGCTTCTTTGCCTAACTTTAGCATGCGATGTTTCCGTCGAATAGCATCGCTTGCTTTTGCTATTTGACGAAGCACATCTTGCTCTTTATGAAACATGTTTATACCTTAGTGTCTCACACAAAACTAACTTTATTGACAATCAAGCAATCCTATTTATAGAATAATAAAACAGTCAAATCCTTTTCTATATCTACCCTCATTTAAATTACTATCTTTATCGATAACTAAAAATTCATATTTATCTGTATTCCAACATGCTGAGCATAATTCTCGGAACTGCGTGTAAGTCATATCAGTATTTACATGATCATCATACAAATGTTTGAAATTTTTATCATCTTGTCAGAAAAGAAGTAATAAATTAACATTATCCCGGACTAGATGTTTAGGAACGCGAGCATACTTCTGACATAAGTAGAAACAGACAACACTGACGTGTCTACCCATGCAGAAGAAGGCTCTAACATTGTCCTGCTTCTCCCAAGCGATGTCATCAAAGATAAAGATAGCGTTTGGTTTAGCTTTACTAGGTGAAATTACTTGTTCATGCTCACTGTATGGAAAGTACTCAACGCCATCTACATCATTAATTACTTTTTCCAAGAATTGATCCTTGGGTTGTTGCAAAGATTTTGAGTAAAGATAAATATTATCAAATCTGAGACCATTTGGGTATATAATTAAAGAAAGCAGTGCATTCGTTTTACCACAATTTGATGGACCACAAAAACTGCACGAATGCTGTCTGATAGTAGATTACCATGACGCTTCACTCTCTTCTGCCCAGGCTCAACGAGGCAGTCTCTATTTGCGACTGGAAGTTTGACAGGTTGCGTCTTGAATCTCATTTTAACCTTGACTAACGAGAAAGCTATAAATACAGCGCTTATATAGCTTTTGGATCAGTTGAAAGAGAGCCTACACACAGTTAACAACAGTTGGACCATCTCTCCAGCCTGTTATCCTATACTAATATGAAGTTGCTCGTTTAGAATAGAGTACCCGTTTCCCTCGGTACATGAGAAAGCTATAAATACAGCGCTTACATAGACTTCTAGTCAGTCGCAAACTGACCGTCGAGGTCGAGGTTTAGTTAATACTATTATTAACAAATTACCCTTCGAATTACATTTACCAGGATACCAGTACTGTGGACCTGGTACTATGTTAGCTAAACGTTTAGAACGAGGTGATCCAGGTATAAACCCACTGGAAGCTGCTTGTAAGGAGCACGATATTGCTTATTCGAAGAATCGAGAGAATATTGAAGCGAGAAACGTTGCAGATAGGATACTAGCTGAAAGCGCGGCAACGTGTTGTTTCTAAAAACTCTAATATTGGTGAAAATGCAGCTGCACTAGCTCTAACCAACATTATGAAAGTTAAATCAAAACTCGGTACAGGGTTAAGGAAGAATAAGAGGAAGAGTAAAAAGGTTTCTAAGAAACGGGTAGCTTTGAGAAAAATTGAACCGCCGGATCGTAGAAGGGCATATAAAGTCTGATCGCTGGTGGCGGGAAGGCCCCTCGGCATTTTTAAAAACATTCATAAATTTTAATTTTTCAAACATATATTCTTATTCGAAATTTAAATTCGCATCTTTTTTTCCTCTTAAAAAAAGTGGTAGCTCTGTGCATTCTTGAAATAATTTCAAAAAACACGAATTTTGAAAACTGAAAAATTCGGTTTTTTCTCACTTCAACTCGCTCTAATTCACAGAATATTAAAGATTTTTACTTCAAATTTGGAGGAATTATATTTCAAAGTGTACTTTAAGCGGTAAAGTAGTTAAGATTTATTTGTTTTGTTATGAAAAATTGTTAATAATGTTTTTCTAGGTAAGTATACGAAAATGGTTCCAATATTTTCAATCGCAAAGTCTATCGACGTAAGTTTCAGCTATCAAAAACTTCCAGCGGATGAAATGTTCACTAGAATTTGTAGAAGTTTTCTGTGAAGTTTCACTCCAATTGAACAAATTGTTAACAACCTGCGAGTGTTTTATTCTCTCGAGCAACGCCGCGAGCACATTACTCAGAGGCGCCTTTTAGCTGGATAGGCACGGCCGTCTACGAAAGTTGGAAAATTGTATTTTTCAACATCAATTACTGTGTTTTTTTCTAATAATATAAGAAATTATCTCTAACATGAAGTATAAACTGGTTAATTTTTGTATGTAGTTCATACTTTCCCAATAATAATCATTATGCTCTCTTTCTTTCTCCTTCTTTCTTTCTCTTTCTTTCTCTCTCTCTTTCTTTCTCTTTCTTTCTCCTTCTTTCTTTCTCTTTCTTTCTCTTTCTTTCTTGTACATGTTTTTCTTCTACATATTTTTCTTGGAAGTTTTTGTAAACATAGACAAAGCCTTTTGCCCTAAACAGAGAAATAGAAAATTTTGACAAATTTGCTCATAATGTTCAGAATAGATTCGTACATCGTATGAATAAGAGCTTAGGCTCAAAAAGGAAAATTATATTTTTCAACATCAATTTGTTTAAATTATGTGATTATCAGTTACATTAACAATAATGATCATACAAATTTGTACAGAAGTTAGAATTCATTTTCGTCGCCATTTCTTACAAAAATAGAGGGTTTGAGCTAGATTACACTGAATATTGTAGTCTTGTAATTCTTCACCTTAATCTAAAAAAATATATACATAAGATCATTAACATATTGCACCGAATAAAAGATTTGTATCTGCAAATTTGTCAAAATTTTCTATTTATCTGTTTAGGGCAAAAGGCTTTGGCTATGTTTACAAAAACATCCAAGAAAAATATGTAGAAGAAAAACATGTACAAGAAAGAAAGAGAAAGAAAGAGAAAGAAAGAAGGAGAAAGAAAGAGAGCATACAAAAATTAACCAGTTTATACATAATGTTAAAAATCATTTCTTATATTATTATAAAAAAAAACCGGGATTGATGTTGAAAAATACAATTTTCAAACTTTCGTAGACGGCCGTGCCTATCCTCTGAGTAATGTGCTTGCGGCGTCGCTCGAGAGAATAAAACACTCGTAGGTTATTAACACTTTGTTCAATTGAAGTGAAACTTCACAGAAAACTTCTACAAATTCTAATGAACATTTCATCCACTGGAAGTTTTTGATAGCTTAAAATTACGTCGATAGACTTTGCGATTGAAAATATTGGAACCATTTTCGTATACTTACCTAGAAAAACATTATTAACGATTTTTCATAATAAAACAAATAAATCTAAACTACTCTACCGCTTAAAGTACACTTTGAAATATAATTCCTCCAAATTTGAAGTAAAAATCTTCAATATTCTGTGAATTAGAGCGAGTTGAAGTGAGAAAAAACGAATTTTTTCAGTTTTCAAAATTGGTGTTTTTTGAAAATATTCCAAGAATGCACAGAGCTACAACTATTTTTAAAAGAAAAAAAAAATGCGCATTTAAATTTCAAATAAGAATATATGTTTGGAAAATTAAAATTTTTTAATGTTTTTAAAAATGCCGAGGGGCCTTCCCGCCACCAGCGATCAGACTTTATATGCCCTTCTACGATCCGGCGGTTCAATTGTGGATGCTGCTAAACATTCCATGTCTCCTAGTAATGATGCTCAAGTTGTCATTAAAACTGCTGTGTAGGCTGCTCGAAAAGCTATTAAAAGAACTGGAGGTAGAAGTCAAGTGAGAGCACCTCGTATTCCACCTATACCCTCAAAAGTTGGTGGTGTTTTACCGCTGATTCCAATATTCGCAGGACTCAGCGCACTTGCTCTTGCTGGTGGAGCAGCTGGTGTTGCAAAAGCTGTAAGTGATTCCAATGCAGCTGAACATCCACTTCAAGAGATTGCACGTCATTATAAGACGATTGAGGAAATAGCTCTTGGAAAAGGGCTACACTTGAAACCCTATCGACAAGGACTGGGTCTTCATATCAAACCATGTTCTCAAGGTCGTGGTCCTAAAGCTAAAAAAACGAGCATCTAAAAAACGTTTATTCAAGAATAAAAGCTTACAGTGAAGCTACCACATCGTGCCTTAACTGATTTTGACCTACTCAATTATGCTAAGACTCTGAAGATTCCACATTTTCGAGGAGTCTTTATGCGAAATGAATTACCTGCTAGAGGACCTCGGCGAAGGGAGTCGGCCATAGTTAACCTTGACGATAAAGATGGTCCAGCTACACATTGGGTAGCATTAAAAAAAATGGTTATGAAACATTATACTTTGACAGTTTTGGTAACCTTAAACCACCCTCTGAACTTGTCAATTATTATCTAGGTGTTGGTAGCTTTATAAAATATAAAGATGATAGGTATCAAGACTATAATACATTTGAGTGTGGTCATTTATGTCTTAAATTTCTATGTGGACAACTTCACGTAAAGAGCAAATATAATCTATATAAGTGCAAGTAATTGCTTGCGTGCAATCAGTATAGAGAAAGACGCCATCATGGATGAATCGTTCACTCTGACTATTTCAGGCAACTCATCTGTGCTACAGGCAGAATACTTTCCACCAATAGAACCCTCGCCAAATAAAAATTATGCTCTTGGTCTATTTGAGCTACTCACATTTAATTCCATTCATAACGTTGATGTTCGAAAGAATAAATTTTATACTGGTATTCAGGTCGTTTCCACACCCACTGGCAGTTATGAAATTGAAGATATTGAGAAATATATACAGAGATCTCTGATGAATAGAGAATTTTCTGTTGTAACAGTATCAGCAAATGGGGATGAGATTGAAAAATATGTGCAAAATAATTTGGATCATAATAATAATAATAATGCTATGGTAAATATTAGACCAAACAACAATACGTTGCGTAGTGAAATCAAGAGTAACCGTGAAGTTAATTTTAAACCAAAAGATTCTATTGGTCAGCTTTTGGGATTCACATCACGTGTTCTCGAAGCTAATAAGATTCATATATCTGATTTAGCAGTACCTATTCTCAACGTGAATGCTCTCAGGATTGAGTGCAACATTACAACTGGAGAATATATTATTGATCAAAAAATTTACAGGATTCATGATTTCTTTCCAACCGTTCCACCAGGATATAAGACCGTTGAAGTGCAATCACACGTCATTATCTTCCGATCATCGTGAAGACATTACATCATATTCAGCTCGGCATAGTTGATCAAGACGGAGAATTGGTGAATTTTCGAGGAGAGACTGTAACAATCCGATTACACTTAAAGTCAACGTGATGGGTATCGTTTTTGATCGTAAAATGGGTGCAAGTTATATAAGCAAGCCACCATGCAAGAAATCAGTCAGTCTTCAATCAGCTCGCAAGAGATTAACATCTCAGAACGAGCGGTTCCTCAAGCAACTAGGTCACAGACTTGTTCAAGGAGGAAAAAGAAGAAGAAAAAGCGACCATTAATTCATATATTATTTATTTGTTTCTGTTACAAAAATGGAAAAAATACTGAATGTTCCAGCTCCAGTGAGTTATAATGAATCTATAGCACACTATGAGGTTCATGCTCATCAAACTTATGCTTCATCATTATATCCCAACAGTGACGAGATACGAATTGCAGTGCAACATCAAGATTTATGCATTCTTCCAAGTAAAAGCTCTATACACATACATGAACGACTCGTTCGGGCTGATGGAAATACAGCTGTGACAGAAACAAATCTAATTGGTAACGCCATCTGCTTTTTATTTGAAGAAATTCGGTATGAATTGAATGGTATTGAGATTGACCGATGTAAAAATGTTGGACATACCAGCACCATGAAGAGTTACATTTCCTTGACTCCTAATCAGCTCAATTATGCTGAGAATGCAGGCTGGCTTGATATAGATCTGAATGCTCGAATAACAAATGAAGCTGGATACTTTGATGTAAGTATCCCACTCTGCATGATCCTCGGATTCGCTGAAGATTATCAAAAGATAATTGTAAATGCCAAACATGAACTAATGTTAAAAAGATCACACACAGACATTCATGCTATTATTCAACCAGCGCAACGAGAACCTGAAAATTTAAAAATTATACTACATAAAGATGAATGGATGGTTCCCTATGTTCTACCTGAAAATCATCAGAAGATACAGTTGCTAAAGTATATTGCGAAGGATCTACTTATATCAATGAGTTTTCGATCCTGGGAAATGTTTGAATATCCTCTAATCCCCGCCGCTCAAAACCATGTGTGGCAGGTAAAGACTTCCACACAAATAGAGAAACCAAGATATATCATACTAGGATTTCAAACTGGTAGAAAATATCAACGAAGAAGTTATATTAACTTTTTCGGTCACTGTAATATTACAAATGTAAAAGTTTTTCTAAATTCTCAGTATTATCCTTATGGTAATTTGAATTTAAACTTTGATCAGAATCAGTTTACATTATTGTATGAGATGTATGCTAATTTTCAAACTTCATACTACGGAAAAGAGCATGAACCTTTGCTACAGAAGCGTTTCTTCGAGGACAATGCACCACTCATTGTAATTGACTGCTCTAAACAAAATGAGTTTTTGAAACAAAGTTCAGTGGATGTACGGTTAGAATTGGAATCGAGTAATAATTTTCCCGCCAATACAGCAGCCTATTGTATAATCATACATGATCGAATAGTTAAATATAAGCCCATTAGTGGCGCTGTTCAGAAACTTATTTGAAGTGGCGGGAGTAATATTGAGTGGTGAGTGTTGAATCAGGGTATAAAAGAACTGTATTTCACTGAAAATATCAGTCTCAGTTGCGATGGACTTCGTTGTAGACCTTCAAGGCTTCAAAAGGTCTTACAACGACTTTATCTTCGGAGAGCTGGCCATCCTCACTCTCCAGGAAGATGCTCTTCCCCTGGTCTTCCTCTTCGAACCACCCTGCAGCTGGAGTTCACTACCTGGCAGGTATAAAAGCACTAATACATGGTTAACACACAAGTTAGACCTATACTTCAAGAAACATTGATGACTGCACGCACAATCATCGTTAAAGGTCTTGAGAAGAAAAGGTGGTTAGAAAAATATGTAAACAACAATGTTGAAAATCTTGAAGACTTGAATTGTCCTTCGTTAAAGAAAATGACACTTGAATCATCACTACCTTCATGTACACATCATACATATCGCACTACTAATTATGCTGTAAATAATGCTGTAATATTAAAAAATTAAGTTTTAAATAAACCAGATAATTGTACAATGAGCAATATTTCAATAGATGTTAATTATACAGCAAAAGATTTGTAAAACTTTTTGTAAAAACTAGGTTAAGATTTTATTACATTATATTAATGGATTTTTCAATGGATTATTAAATGTCTATTTACTCATAATTTCCCTTTCCTATTAATTTTAAGTTAGGTCTTTTAAGTAAATATTAGTTTATATTTAAGTTTTTTAAGTAACCATTAGTTTATAGTTAGTTTTTAAGCAAACATTAGTTTATAGTTAGATTTTTTGAGTAAACATTAGTTACTTTGCTCATCATTGAATATCTTAAAATAATGTGCACTTTTATCTATCTGCGCATGCGCAATATTGCCACCTCTGTTGCATTGACTCTAGCTTAGGGGACGTTATAATGGTAAGATTCTATCGTATAAGAGGGCGAATCCCCTATTAAAATAATACGCATGCGCAGAATTGGAGTGGTGACTAGCAGGGTGGGGATTTCTGCCTATAAAAGCGCATCTCCAGACCGATTTCTTCATTCAGCCTCTTCAGTTGTTTGCGAAAAGACGTAACATCTCTGAAGAAGAAATGGACCTGCAGAAGATCAATGCCATTGGTCGAATGGAAGGCTACCTACCAACGAGGCCGCTGACAGACCTGGCTCCAAAGAAGAGGTATGCAGTGACGAGGATCCAGAAGGTGCAAACCAAGTATGGAACCAGGATCGTTGTCGAGCTGGAAGATACTTTCAATACTTTCCTACCTGCGAGGCTTGTGGAAGTTCTAGAAGATCCTGAAACTCTAGAAAGTATGCAGGAAGCTGCTTCCGCTGAGAAGCTACAATTGAAATATTTGGGTGAACAATATAATAATGTCGAATTTAAAAATGTTAAATAAATTGTAAAAAAATTATGAAAATAAATGAATCAAATTTTAGCGTTTAACCATTGTTCTTATTATTTGTTAATTAGTTTAAGTTACTATGTGAGATTTTTTTTTCGTTCAATTTACTTAGTTTTTCTAAGATTTAAATTGATGCGCCAATTAAAGAGTTGAAGCGCGGGAAATTTAAATTGATAAAATGTAGGCTACTTGAAACAGCGCAGGAAATCTCAACGCGACACTAGTAGAAATAGGGGGAAAAAACCCACATCTTTTGTATATAAGGTAGACGCATGACACATGGAGAAACAGAGGAACATCCGTGGACGTCGAGGGAATACCAGCGCGCGCGCGTGCAGGACGCACTGGGGCGACACACAGTATGTCGGTAAGGTACGAGCAGACTGAGAATCAATTCGCCGGCCGACAAATGCATTACCGACTGTTGATACATTGATATTAGTGCTGGCAGAACGTACTGAGTGACGTCAGCAGTTATTTACACCCGATTTATAAGGTACGCTCCTGATATAGCGAATGAGGCTCGATCCGTGACTGAAGATGTGCATGATCAACGGCCCCTGTTTTACCGACCTATGTAAAATGATAATAGAAAAAGTTATCGACCTCCCTGTTTTACCGAATGATCGTAACATGACTCCCAACCTTACGGACCGATGGTAAAGTGATGATATAAAAAATTACCGACCTCCCTGTTTTACCGAATGATGGTAACATGGTTCCCTACCTTACCGAGATATGGTGAACTGATAATATAAAAAATTACCGACCTCCTGTTTTACCGACCGATGGTAACATGACTCTCTACCCTGCCGCCCGATGGCAAAATTATGATATATAAAAATTACCGATCTTCCCTGTTTTACCGACTGATGGTAATATGGTTCCCTACGTTAGCGACATATGTTGAACTGATAATATAAAAAATTACTAACCTCCCTGTTTACCGACGGATGGTAACATGGTTCCCTACCTTACCGACCGATGGTAAAATGATCGTATGAAAAGTTACCGACCTCCCTGTTTTACCGACTGATGGTAGCATGACTCCCTACCTTACCGACCAATGATAAAATGATACTATAGAAAATTACCGACATCCTTGTTTCACCGACTGATGGTAACATGTTTCCCTATCTTACCGACCGATGGTGAAATGATAATATAGAAAATTACCGACCTCACTGTCTTACCGACTGATGGTAACATGTTCCCCTATCTTACCGACATATGATAAAATGATAATATGAAAAATTACCGACTTAGCTGTCTTACCGGCCGATGGTAATCACCTGTTTTACTGATCGATGGTCACTTAGCACGGAACCGAACCTTTTAATGTTAACTTAGCAGGGATCCCCATTACCAACCTCACTGTTTTACCATCTTAGCATGGAACAGAGACTAAAAATTACCGAACTCTCTGTTTTACCGGCCAATGGTGCAATGCTATCGCAGCAGGAATCTGCATTACCAACCTCACTGTTTTACCGACTGCCGGTAACTTAGCCCGGACCAGAACCCTCCCTTTGTCGGTGGCGCCATCTGTTTGTGTCGGTAACTTGCGACGGTCGCGCCATCTCATGACAAGTGGCCTCGTAGCTTATATATACTTATATATAAGTGGAAAAATAACAATTCTGTTGAGTTCTTCAGTGTATTTCAGAGTAGACTGCGTTAGCTCGGAATCCTAAAGGTTGTTTTTTTGATTCGGAAGAAAATCTCAATAATGTCAATTTTTCTACAGATATTGCAAATTGTCTTATTAGCAACATGTCAAAAATCTAAAGTTCTCCCACTTATATATAAGTGGAAAAATAACAATTCTGTTGAGTTCGTCAGTG
>CAKNYM010012688.1:0-23363 GCA_932195095.1 Andricus curvator | reverse complement strand
CTCGGCTATACACGGAACAGCTCGGAAACGTTCGGGCGTTTTTAGTATAGTCTTTTAGAATTCTCGCAAATCCTTGTTGCAGATATTACTAGCGGCTCTCATTTCAATACACATTCTTATTTAAGAATACTAGAATTTCCTACATTTGTTATAACTTATGTTACTTAAAATATTTACTATTGACGATATTTTTTAGAAAACTTGTTATTGACCATTATCACTTTTTCACATTCACACTTTTCAAACAGTAAATAAGACTTTTTCAAAAGGTAAATACTAATTTTTCCTCGCTCAAGTTTATAATAATACATACAGAAATACCATCATCTCTTATTATGGTAAGAATCTTTATAACTGTACCCCGATTATCCCTAAATTCTTACATTTTATTTTAATTATTGATGCAGAATGAACCAAATATTGATATCAAAAGTCTCTCCGTGTATGAAGGTCCTACATGAGTTTTCATATTTTGCAATAGTTAAAAAGAGCAAAAGGAATGAAACTCGTGTAGCATGTACGTAAGTTGAATAATTATTAATATTAATATTATGCCAATAATATTATGCAATTCATGAATACGAACTTTAAATTAATGTTCAATAAAAATGAACTGCGAAAAAAGTATAAGGTATAAATACATAAGATAAAAATATATATTGTAAAAAGGACATTTATATTAGGAGAAAATCCTCTTCACTGCAATATGAAAAAGGCAGCATTACTTTTATCTTACCAAACCTTCCAGTTGTTTAGGCAAAAGGATTTTGTGCAGCTAGGAAAAAAAAGAAAAGGATAAAATTATTATTATTATTATTATTATTATGTACTACGAATGGAGATAATGAAGTATAAATCAAGGTTGTATAACAAATATAGCGGAAAAAATACTGAACGAAATTAATAAAGTTTATTGTACTGGAAAAAATAATACAATATTTTGGCATCTTTGGCCTTTTTTACATCCAACTGAAGAGGATTTTCTCCTAAATGTACTCTTTACATTATATATTTTTATCTTATATATTTATACCTTATACTTTTTTCTATGTTCAATTTTATTCAACATTAATTTAAAGTTCGTATTAATGAATTGCATAATATTATTATTACTAATTATTTGACATATGCACATGCTACACGCGAGTTTTATTCCTTTTGCTCTTTTTATATAGTTCTTATATTATATATGTAGCTTTTAAAGGTTCCAATAAGTGTTTCACAATTCTAATGTATACAGATTTTTAGGATATTACAAATATTATATTGTTCTCTTGTAAAAACTTCCAAGTTTTATTGTACCTTTTAAAAGAACAAAAATAAGTATCATAAACCACGTGTTTACAAAACGTGTATTCCACCAATTTCAAATCCAATCGGCTTTCCTTTTTTTGTACTGTTCGATTATTTGTATTATTGTTATTACTTTTTATTAAATTTTATTAAGTTTTCATTTCAATTCCATTCACTCATCAACAATAAACTAAATTTCACATGACTTCTATAATTATTTTTAAGTTCCCGAGTGGTCCGAACCAAAAAATTCATAAAAAATGGCGGCTTCGGCTCCTTCAAGTAGAGACACATATCGTTTCGTTGTATCCTGCATCCAGCGTATCATATATATCAGTGACTGTAACTGAATATGCCATATAAGAAAGTGTATCAACATATCCTCACAGTTTGAGCAAATATTCCAGAAAAACAAATTTTTGTTGATCCAACGTTATCTGTCCGAGGCTTCAAAAGAAAGTATCATATTTGTGAAAATATTTTTTTGCAAATGAACCGAGGACACATGAATAAAATTGCCAAGAGTGCATACTCTCTGATGTAGAGTTCTTATTCGATTATACATATTACTTCGAAAGCGGTAACGAGAATGATAATATTACCGAGAATATATAACCGAGGCATAAATTGTCTGTGAATTTATTTATTGTGGCTTATTAAATAAAAAGGCTGTGGTTATTTGTCAGAAAAGTTGCACGACTAGACACTTAGAAAATAAAAAATGTATTTATTCTTTAACGTAAATATTTTTTGATACTAAAAATAATGAATGTAATGTAATTTTTAAACCTTGTAAAATGGTCAGAAATACCTAAATAGCAAAACGTTACACGAAAGTGTAAAAAAATGTGTCATTGAAAAATGGTGGCAGTCTGTGATAACATTTCTAAGTTATGTCATTAAAAAGTTTAATTGCTCATGAAAAATAACGTTTCATGTCATTATAAAATTTTTTTAAATGGTCTAAAATGCAAAAAAACGAAATATTACACGAAGAAAAATTGTGATCAATGAATTTTTTAAACGCTACCGTAAACTAGGGCTAAGCGGCGCATGTGGGTAAGGCGGCGCATCCTTAATTTTGCATTTATGAATACGATATTTGTATCTTCTAGGTGAAACATATAGAGGCTTGTAACTAACAATTATAAAACTTCAATTGCAAAACCTACATTAGAAGTAATATCGAGTTTTAAATACAGAATTATGGGTGTGACGCTCCCCACGTATGCACCGCTTAACTTCAGCTTACGGTACCCTTAAAATTTCTTCTTTTTAATGAAAAATTAATTTCCTATTTTTTACCTCTATGATAAAAATTATATAATATGTTCCCGCTAGGATTTCTTAGATCAAAAAAATCATTTTTCCAGCTTTGGATTTTTCTAATGTACATACAAATTTACAGATAAAAAATTCTTTCATTCCTTGAAAATTCTTCAACTTTGGTACCGCATATGAATTACGTAAAGCTTTTCGTTACGTTACGTTTCGTGCAATTGAAGTATGGATGTTTTGGACGAAACGATTTTATTGCTTTAAACACTGAGAGAACAAAGCGTACACATATGTAAGACATTTCTTTGACATTACAAAAAAACCTTTGTCACAATGTGTATTACAATTTATCCAATTTTTTGAGTCAATAATATCATTTTCGAAAAATGGTGCGTATGCCTTCATGGAGTGCTCGAAATAAAGCAATAATTTTTAAAAAGATAATGTAGAATTCTTTTATCATGATTAGGAGCACTGATTCTGATGGTTCTAAAAATATATTTCACAATATCTATCATATATTTGAAATTCTATTATTATAAATGTCTCGATATAGTTTTAATTATTTGTTTAATAGGGTCACTGTCTCAATTACTGTGGTATCAAGCGTTAGTCTCACTTTTTTTGACTATTATTTTTAATATATAATGAAATATCCCTATCTTTTTGTTTCACTCTAAAGTCGGACGTATTTGGTACATAAAAACAGTAATAAAAACCAAAACATGAAACAATATGCATAAATATTGAAAATACAAGCGTGTACAAAGTATAAAGATGGTTCAAGTGGAGTTTTTTTTATGAACCATAGTCTTGTTAGTTGAACAAATGACGAGGTAATAGAAAATTGACTTTATGTTTAATCGATATCTTAAAATAAAATAAAAAAACTGTTTACCTTTTACTGCGTCCCTATTACTGCGGATTTATAGGTTCCATTTTGAAAACTGAAGTTATTTCATGTACAAACTTATTGATAAGGATTAAACAAAGTCACTATTTAGTTAAATTGAGCAATTATATAAAGTTTTTGACTTTAAAATTAATTAAATTAAATTAAATTAATTAAATTAAAATTAAATTAAAATTTCAATTATGAACCTCTATTTTTTATTGCAGATTCAGATTCTCTATTAAAAAATACGTAAATTTTATTCAAACACTTTTTTCGAATCGCGACAGATGGCGCTGCAATGGCCTCAGTGATGGCAATGCAGTCACCCCTCTTTTGAATAGAGATTCTGAATCTGCAATAAAAAATAGAGTTTCCCATTTGAAATTTTAAAGTCCCCCTTCCGCTCCCAGGGGGTTGGGTGTAAATTACGTTTTTGTGGATTTTTCTTACAAAGTTTCTCTTACAGAATTTTTTTTTTAGGATGCGTATATGACCCTATATATCAGTACCGGAGTAATTGGGAAATTTACCCTATCACGAGCACAGTTATTATCAAGAACCAAAAAAGTGAATCCTGGAATACATTTCACAAATACTATACGAGAGAAAGGATAAAAGTTTTAGGTCATGGCGAGAAGAAAGAACCTGTTGCATTTTTAAGAAATTGGTTTTGAGGGACATTGTCCTTCTGGAACTGTGAAAGCCGGTGACTTGGTACCCGCTGGTATTAGAATCTTGGAATGTCAAGGTGAATTTCTGGTTGATTTTACACTGGGATCATTGCGCCCTTGCCTTTCTCCGTTCTGCGGAAGCTGATGAAGATTCATAAAAGATAGGAAAACCTTAATATATTTGCTACAAAAAAGTCCAAGAATGCATTATTTTGAAGACAATATGTTGGTTTTATTTACCATAGAAAGTGTTTTTCTCAAATTAATATGCTATAATTAAAATCAATGAAGTAACAAATGACTTAGGGAGTGCTTGGTGCATATTATACTTAAATACAGCTTTTAACGTTCAAAAAGTTCTTAAGAGAAATTACGTTTTTTTTAAATATTAAAAAAAAAGTTTAACACTTCACCTTAATTAAATATTTTGGCATCGGAAAGTATACTTTATAAAACTGTGCAATGTACTCATACTGAACCTGTAAATCGGGAACATTGAGAAATACCACTAAATTAGTCTAATTTTTAGTATAAAAAAAACTATTCAATCATCTAAAAACTGAGCTTAGTGGAATATGCGGGTCAAAGTAAGGCATGCGCTTTTTATCGAAGAAAAGCAATATCAAGTCATGAAATGAAAAATTTCGGGTGTCCCGCTTAGCCACGTTTTACGGTATATCTGAAGTGAGGATAAAAAAATCTCGGGGTTTTTCTTTGCTCACTTGAGTGTTTAAGTTCCAATGTCAAAGCAAAACAAATGGTTTCTAACTGGAGACATGCTAACTTTTTTTCTTATCTTTCCGACAATAGCTAGAAATCCAGTCAAAATTCTACAAGTCCTCATAATATTTTCCGGTTGAACGTTATTATCTGTCATTAAAAATTCAAGTTAATATAAATAAATATAATAGTCGGGACTTGTGTGGTGAAATACAGTCAAGGGAGGAGTAGAAAGCTGGACCTGACAAGAATTACAACAATACCCACGTCCCACACTCCTTCAAAAGAGATTCACATATATGTGCATACGATTCATATGCCATGCTAGGCAATCTTTTTCAGCATTTCCTTCTTGCAAATGTCAGTCTTCCTGGCTTACACGATCAATAGATTTAACAATATAACTTAAATAACTGGGAAATAATTTGAAAGTCAAGGAGACCAAGATTAAGATAAATTTACGTTTTCAGTATAAGCTTATGAGAAAACAAGAAATATTTCAGATTTAGAGTTCAGAAAAGAGTGACGAGCATCGAGTTCAACTTTTTTCTTTTGGGGATGAAATTCTTTGATGATGGGAATGTAGCGTGCAAATCAAAAGGACACGATGAGATTTTTAGAGATGATTAAAGCTAGTAGATTGATAGTCAAATCAATCGCTTTGAAGGTTTGATAAATAGATAATTTTCCAGAGGAATGCACTTCTCAAAGGAATCTAGATGAACTAATCAGATATCAAAAAAGTTACTTATAGGTACTCCATAACGAATAAAAGCACAAGAACGATTTTTCATTGCAAGTGAATTAATAACAATCAGATAAAACTGAAATAATTATAGTATTATTGATAACGGGATGTCGGTATCTTTAGAGATATGGAGTTATAAATTTGAAAATCAAGTGACCGATCAATTCTGATCATAGGCTCTGAACTCCATGATCTTTAATCCTACGGTCCGGGCAGGATAATCAGGTTATTATTATTTAGAGGTCTTTTTCGCCAGGACCTTTTCATCGTCAGTTATGAAATTATGAATCGGCGAAAGATGCCAGAAAGTTTACTTAATTACATCAGTCAAGGGAGATGGGATCATTGGACCAAAAACTCTCTAGCAGCTTTGAAGTTATCAGTTTTGTAAAATTCCCATATTAATTTATTATAAAATTATGATTTCGAAAAAATAAAATTATGATTTCTGAAGTTTTTACTAGAAGAACCGAACAAGAATATTAAAAAAGCTATTGTCAGATAATTAGTCCAATAGTATTAATAGAGTGGTCCCAGGACCTGAAAATAATTAGGAATTTTTTTAGCCTGTGAAATAAGAGTGCATTTTTTCTTTTTGAACGGGACGTTTTTTGAAATTTTCAGATTGAAAATCTATTGAATGACTTCAAATTTCACACATTGTCATATAAAATGATGCAATTTTTAATGAGTTCCATTTGAAATTCTTTAAAATTGCTAATTGTTCTAATTTCAAATTGTATAATTTTAAGTACTTAGATTTTTAACGTTTGGACGTCGAATTTGAAATGTTCAATTTGTAATTTTTAAGAATTCAAAATGTTTTTTTGTTCATTTGAATTATTTTAAATTGTTCATTTACAAAGTACATATCAAAAATTTTAAAACATGTTTTTTAATGCTCGGACAATTTCAAGTTGGAAGCGTTTGAAACTAAACACTTTTTACTTAATGGCGTTCGAATGTTTTACGAAAAATTCGCAAAATATGAAGACGTAGGCGAAAGTTTCCCACAGGGAGTCAGAAAACTCTTAACTCGTATAAATGCTCGATTTTAAATTAGCCTGTAAAGTTTGACGTCTGGAAATAAAGTCTAACTATTCAGCTAGTTAAAACTGGAACGAAAAAAGTTTCTGTGTACCTGTGTGACAACAGGCATACATCACCGTCGGAAATTGTCGGTACGACCAGCGCTAGTATTATTAAACATCACTGCTGACTTTGCAACGTGATTACTAGTTCAAAAAAGGAGTGAAAAACTTTTTGAAAAAAATCGTGGAATGATCTAGGAAAATTGAAGCAACAATCTAGAATTTGTACCACACAGTCTTTAAAGTCTTTAAAGCAAATAAAACTTGAGAACTCTGTGGGGGTTCTCGAGGTACGACTAAAAATGGCCAAGTTTGCAATGTGAAGTTTCAGTCGGCGATAATTGACCAGGTAAACAAGTTATATATAGTTTATATATAGCGGACAAAACATGACCATTTTTGATTTGTTTTATATCGAAAAATTTATAAAATAAATAAAAAACACCATTGTCTCGTCCACTATATATAATTTATAGATAACTTTTTCACCTGGGCGCTGTCAGCCGCGAGAGCGGTGATCACCAAGAATTAATCATATTTTGTTTCTTAACTTCAATTTGTGCTCTGACTCAGGAAGCTTATGCAAAACAAATTAAATTGACAGAATGTAATTTTTCCAATCTTATCTTTAATTTGCGCCAATAAACTTCAAAAATATTTATGGGTTTCCAAGATATGAAAAAAAATTTCCAAGCGTTTCTGCTTCGAGTTTCAGTTGGCGATTACCGCTGTTGGCCAGGCTCGCTGCGAGTGAAACTCGGCGCAGACACGTTTGGACTTTTTTAGTCGCATCTCGGGAACCCGTGAAGACTTTAAAGTTTTATTGGCTTCTCACGTCAGTTTCTGATCTTACCGACAATTTACGACGGTGGTGTACCTACCAGGTAAACACGTAATCATGCCTTGAATTTTATTCACAATACAGGAATAACATTGTATATTGTATACTTAGGAAGAAAACTCAGCCATAATCATACACAGGCAACAGCGAATTCTCATGTGCGGAGTACGATTATGGTCCCATAATACTTCCATGGACACATAATTGTACTGCGCACATGCACATTCGCTGTCACTCATCCAGTTGAGTAAACGGCTACTTTCGGAACTAAAACGATGCTGGTAAAACGCGTAAATCATGGCTGCGTTGAATAAAAACTTTTCGCTACTAAATTGACTAATCTAACGCTGTCAGATTGTTAAGTACAGAAGTAAAAAATTGTTCAACTGACTTGTTTTTCTGAAATATTAATTGAAATTAAAGTGAAATAACCTGTCATTAACACCTGTCAACAATTATTTTGTTAAAAAAAACTTAAGTACTAGAAGTATAAATATATATAAGTATTCTAAAACATGTCAGTACAATAGAGTTATGGATATTCAATGATTATAACGCACTTTATGCAATAGTGGTGTAGATATTCTTTTTGACTCCCTATGCATACCGAAAAAGTGTGGGCACCTTTCTCCTACCCTAAAGGCGTGTCATTTACACGCGTGAATCCACATAATTTCACTTAAAGTGCGGTTTGGAGAAACAACGTAAAGATATTCGTTTGAGTAGAGCCTAAAGGAGACTTCATGTTGAAAGAATAGGTTACGATTGAATATTTTTCTGCAAAGAAGGAAAAATATTTTATTAAAATTATTTAAGTCCACAACTGACATAAGACGGGGATTAAATAAAGTTAGGTGGGTGTAAGAGAGAAGCAATACTTTCTGGATGGAAGTAATGTCCGATTACTCCAGAGAACGGCAATCAAGTTACACTCGTGATAATCACAGTCAGTTTCAGCTATACAGAATTGTTGAATTGTTGGTGAAAAGCTTGACCCGTTGCGGAAATCGTTAAAAATTTGTTATTGGGAACAACGAGTCATGAAAAGTGTCTCGACTGGCGTCATTTGAATTCTGCTGGAAGCATGTATAATTCTCAGTACTCGAGAAGTGGGCAAGTGAGAGTGATGGCGCGAATTTCAAACTTGAATGAAAAATTGAAGATTATACCCAATATTTAAAAAAGAAAAAAGTGTAAATTTATTATAAATTAAATTCTAAAAATGTTTTTTAAGTACTCTGATTTGCGAACGGACAAAGAAAAGTTGAAAATATAATCTGTAATTATTTATTTAAGTTTGATATTCGAGCCATCATTCTTTCTTACCGATATTCCAAGTAGCGAGATGCAAGTGAATGCACCGTTCAAGCTGAAGTCAGCAGACGCCAGCAGACACCAGTCATGACACTTATTGATGGGCAGTTCCCAATGATAAATTTTTCATGATTTTTCCAACGGATTGATTTTTTAATCAACATTTCGGATTCGGTGTAGCTGAAAGTGACTGCGGTTACCGCGCATGTAATTTGGGTGCCGTTTTCTAGAGTAATCGGACATTTTATCCATCCAGTGAGTCTTGCTTCCGTGTTCAACCCACCTAACTTTATTTTCTGTCCTTCTCATGTGAGTTGTGCATTTAATTAATTTTAATAAAATATTTTTCCCCGTTTTCGGAAAAATATTTAATTGTCACCTATTCTCGCAAAATGGAGTCTCCTTTAGGCTCTACTCAAACGAATGTCTTAGTGTTGCTTCCTCAAACAAATTATTCTTTTTATGTAGGGCCAAACAAATGTTTTTTTGATTCGAAGAAATTTCTCTTCATTTATTTGGTTCAAAAAATTTATTGGTTATTTTATATGAATCTCTTGTTTAAATGAAGTGAAGTTTTTGTTTCAATTGCATTTTTTTTTTAAATCAATAGTCCTAAGAGTGCTTTTCACCATCCATGTCGCTCTTACGGCGTTGGCCATGACCCCGCCCTGCCAAGCGCTCCGAGGAAGATAAAGTCAATGGTCCAAAACGAGAAGTGCCAAATTTTTCGTAACTACGATTTTCGGACAGCAGTCTCCATAGCACACTCGAGGCCTGAGATCTTTCTCCAAGACTTCGAGAAACCAAGAAGAAGGAAAAAGAAAAGGTGGAGAGGTATCAAGACTTTACAAGGGAGCTGCAACGACTGTACCCAAAATATTTGGTTAAAGTAATTGTTTTTGTGATCGGTGCTCTCGGAGGTGCAAAACTATTTCTGGTTCGTAACTATAAAGCCATGCCCGCGTGCCAAAAACATGCCAACGTACTTGCGAGATGGACGTAGAAGGCTGTCATCCTTGGGTCGCTTTGTGTCCTCTAGACACACGAGGGTTTCGCCAGCCGATCGATGTGATTTCGTTGTGTCCTTTGGCCACCAATCTCACGGTCGTGAGACGTGGCCATAGGTGTGGTTTACCACGGTCCAACTGGGAGTCGGTGTCATTTTCATAGGTGGCACTGGGAGAAACTGCCATCTATAAAAATGACACCAGCTTCCAGTAGAACGGCAGTAAATCCCACCTATGGCCACGTCCGTCGACCGTGAAGTGAGTGGCCACAGGGAACGAGGAAATCAGAACGACAGGCCATCGAAATTGGTGAGAGTTGTCGTTACGTCGGAT
This sequence comes from Andricus curvator, assembly GCA_932195095.1. Taxonomy (NCBI): domain Eukaryota; kingdom Metazoa; phylum Arthropoda; class Insecta; order Hymenoptera; family Cynipidae; genus Andricus; species Andricus curvator. Next base: position 13,172 of record CAKNYM010012688.1, on the reverse strand, counting down.
TATACTGACGCCTGTCTATCTCCCGAGGAGTTGGACAAGCTGAGGGAGGAAATCTCTGAAGGGATTGACGCGTTACGCCGCGAGGGACGCGTGCCCAGATTCAACGATATCTTTATCAGGTCGGAGCCCATCGTAGTAGTGGCCACAGACATCTGGTCGCGAAAATTGCTAGTGGAGAGAACTCCAGCTTTTAAGCTTAAATAAGGACTAAACCGGGAGTTCAAGGGGACGGAGTGTCTCCAAAGGTACTGCGGAGCGACTGTACTGATTCCCGGCACCCACGAGGATTCGTCGACAGTTCTGTGGCACCTGAGCTTTCAGAACCCCAACCTACGAATCGATTCATGGAAGGTGTATTCCAACAGGTAGGGAGCCAGCCCGAAGGGAAGTGGCTGGATTCTAGTCGTTGTTCTTTCCGAATTTTCAATCAGGGCCCTGGATTACCGACCCTATCCAGGGGCGGGTAGGATTACCTTCTGGGTGACCTATCTGGGTTCCGTAGGGGAACCGGCAGCGTACTGAGACGCCTCAAATTAGCCTATCAATGGCTAAGACGGGAATCTCCATGATGCAGATTAATTTGCAAGACAGCAAAGGCGCCTCGGCGGTCCTAACCAGGCGTATGTCAGTGGTGCAGACACGGCTTGCCCTAACCCAAGAACTCTGGTTATACAGAGAAAGGATCAGTGGCTTTGTAGGGGTTGATTTCATATGAAAGGGGCCACACGAAAAAGCACCAAGGGCATGCATAGCCGTCAAGGGTATGGATGCGATTTTGGTTCCTAAGCTCTATTCCAGGGACTTCACTGTCATTGAGGTGAGGCTCAGGGGTTCCTAGAAAGATGGAGGATCTAATTCAGCACTGCCAATAGAAGAAGATCCTTCTGCTGTTGGGCTGTGATACAAACTCCCACCATACAGTGTGGGGGAACGCAAACATCAACAGCAGAGGAAGAGACTTAATTGAATACCTAGCGGGCACTGAGCTGGAGACTCTAAATCGTGGTGATTCTCCCACATTCCAGGTTAAAAACAGGTGTGAGGTTCTCGATTTGACTCTATGCTTGGAAGAACTGCAGAGCAGGATAAAGGGCTGTAGAGTCTCTAATGAGGAGTCTCTGATGGACCACAAATATAATATCTAGTTTCAGTTTGCCCTAGAAAAACCGTTGGTTTTAAAGATCAGAAACCCCAGGAATACAGTTTATGACTCATATAAAGAGAAACTCGAAGGCAGGCTTGTGGAATTCCCCATAAGTTACAATACCATAGATGAGTCAAAGCACGCCGTAGATTTTCTGCTAAGGGCTTTGACTACATCATAAAGGAACAATTGCCCTACAAGTACAATTAAGTCTTTAAAAGGAGCAGAATGGTGACCCCCTCCCCTTGGAGAAACTCAGTAAAAAGACTAGAGCATTGTGCAACAGGGCAAACAGAACTAAGTTGCCTTCAGACTGGGACATCTATGAGACGGCCTATCATGAATATAAGAAAAATATCAGAATTTATAAACAGGAAGATTGAAGGGGCTTCTGCGGGAAATTAAAGAACATTCCGGAAACAGCGAGGCTCCACAAGATCCTAGCAAAAATTCCGGAAGCTCGCCTCAGGCTCATAAGGCTCGATGATTGTGAGTTTACCAAAGACGAAAAAGCAATGCCGAATCACCTCATGGAAGTCCACTTTCCGGGTTTTCAGCAGACTCAAAACGACCGAGAGGTAGAAGGCTGGGGCCAAGAGAGGGAAAAGGCCGACTGGAATTTCACCGCCAAGGTCACTGATATCAAGAAGGTGGAATGGGCCGTTGAGCCCCTTCTGCTCCTTTAAATCACCAGGGGCGGATGGAGTCTATCCTATGCTCTTTTAAAAGGGCATGCATTTCGTCGTCCTCCTACTGACGAAACTATTGAGGGCAAGTATTGCCCTGAAACATGTGTCATTGGCATGGAAAGATGGCAAAGTGCTGCTGGTAGGCAGATTACAATCTGGTCGGACAACCAAGCGACATTAACTGTAGTCGGGAAACCAGGCATAACATCAGAGCTGGTTTGGAAATGCAAAAAGGCATTAAACGAACTTGCAAAAAAGAAAAACATGGCTCTCATATGGGTTTCTGGTCACACAGCCATTAAAGACGACGAAAAGGCGGACCAGTTGGCAAAAAGCGGAGCAGTAAGTGAATACATAGGACCGGAAACGGTCTTGCTACTTTGGAATGGCCATCAAAAGTTGGATCCGGACGTAGCACCGGGAGTACTGGGAATGAACCCAGAGTTGCCGATAGGCGAAAGCCATTCTAGGCCATACGTCCAGGATGGAAAGAGCCAGAAAAATCCTGGGTTCATTCAAGAAAGACATAAAAACAGTGGATGAGAGGCCTGAACTATCACATGCACAGGACGGAGTATAATCCCACGACAGAGTGCAGGAAATGCGGTAGGGATGATGAAACATCCCTGCATGTCTTATGCTAGTGCCCGGCATTAGGTAGGCTCGGGCAACAAACCTTTGGGATCGAGTTTACGGAACCTGAGAAAATTAAAACGCGATCAGTGGTAGACATACAAGGCTTCATCAGGAGGTCTGGGGTCAAATACTGAGAGCGAGTAATTAAGGGCGAACTTTCGAACTCTTGGAATTTATCGTCCTTTTGATCCATCGTCGGTTTTAGCCTTCGATTCGAATCAGCCAAATCACTTCTCACGAAGGGAGGCATCCATTTTAGCCAGATCTTGGGTCTTAGGAGAAACCTGGATGTTAATGTTCCTCCTTGTCCTGTAATCGCTATCATTTCTCAGGGAGTTCCTGCTTTCCGCGGTTGGTTTCAATGTAGCTTAGTCCTCTTCATCTGCGGATTGTTCGTACAGTGGTTGGGGAAGCGCTCTCCGTTCATATCCAGTTTTCAACAGGTAGACAGTTTAATTTCACAAAGACTGGTGCGAAACGTGCAGAAGCTTTGGGTGTTTCTGGCACCACAGAGTATGGATACGCGCCATAAATCCTCCGTGAACGGGGATAATGCTGGCATCGTAGCAGTCCAGTAAGTCATCCTTGAGTCGATTCGTCCACTGAATGTGAACGTTTCGCCGGTTGGTCGTCGTGCTTCCATCTAAATTATTTTGAGCTCCCCGAACTTTAGAGTGATCGGCACTGTTTGCCGACAGATTGTCGGGTGCTCGGCGCGTTCGATCGTTTTGAACCGCATCTATAACTTTTTCGTGGTTTGGTGGTGTCATTGTTTTTCTCACGAGCAGCTAGGGAAAGGGTTCATCCATCCTTGTAGAGCCCCGCATGCAAGGATAAGGCTGTATAATTTGAGAGGTCGCTCGGTATTCTAGAGTCACCGTTTAACACACCTCACCCAGGTGCTGTTCAGCTTTCGGCACGGTTGTTACGCCTCCGCTTGGGAGTTATTACTTCGGGACCATCCGTGAACAATTTTCCGAGACTACTACATCATGGGTGTGGTGAGCCCACACTTGTAGTTATTTATAACTACAAGAAAAACCTAGAAACACTACCCGAATCGGGTAGTGTCACGCCTACCCTGAAAGGGAAATGGTTTAATGGTATATATATATATATATATATATATATACTTATTAATTATTGTATATTGTATAAATAAATACATATGTATATTTCGCTGGGCTGTCGTTGTGATTTTCGTCATGCCCTGTGGCACCCATCTCACGGTCGTGAGACGTGGCTATGGGTGTGATTTACCGCGATTCTACTAGGAGCCTGTGTTATTTTTAGATGGCAATTGCTTCCAGTAGGACCCTGCGGTGGTTGTTTAACTTTTTTTTAAATTTTATATATATATATATATATATACACTGTGACAGGGTAATTCTTACTCCGCACAAAATCAATTAAAAACTATAGTATTTAGCTTCAATAATTCACTGGGGAAATGAGTTTGGAATCATAAATCAAAATTCATGGGATGTCTGCGAACAGTTATAAGACTAGCCGAGAATATAAGAGTTTTCTAGCTAGTATTTAAAAGAAATTCTATTAATTGTTATCATTTCTTCACTGTACTTAATTTAAAATTGCTTAAAGTCACTAATAACTTAAAAACACTAGATGAAATATTAGCCTAGAATATGAGAGTTGGACGGCTAATATCAAATTATAACTTCCTGATTAATTTGTCTATTTATTATTATTTTTCACAAACTCACATTACCATTTCAACTAAATCAAACAATTTAAAAATACAAACAACTCATCACCTGTCAAAACTGTGGAGGTTAGGTCATCCGACCGGAACCAATACTTGCCAGACCACGGGATTCCAAGTTATAGAATTCTCATTATTTCTTCTAATTTCTTATCGTATTGCTTTCATTTCATATTCAACTCGAGTGGAAAGGGTGGATGAACCACTCCCACACAACAATAACAACAACTGTCAGATTCTACGAGATTGGCTGCAGTGGATGTCTGCTGTCGCCAGGGACTCTTATGAGAGGGAGAACGGAGACGCCACTTTCGATAGTCATTCGTGATTCTAGATTCGCAGCGAGTACTTCGCCTGTCAAAAGTAGAAGAGAATTGGAGGAGACATTTTGATTTGGAAGCACATTATATAAAAGCTGAGAAAAATGAGAGGGCAGTCACGTGACGGAAGGCTATTGCCAGGTTGGTTCCCTTTATTTATCTCCTTTAAATTGTAATGTAGGCAACTTGTCGCGTTTCAACGTCGTGTGTCGAATTGGTAGACACACGCCGTTGAAATTTGTTAATTGCTGACCTTGGTCAAGGTCAAGAATCGGGTAATATTATTTCATGAGTGGAGTCAGTGAATTTTACAGTTAAATTTTGAAGTATCTGCTGGGACGGGTAACCTCGTTCAATCAATCGTAAAGTCGTAACTTGTCCGAGTGGTCACTTGGACCACTCTTAAAGCAGAAAATCACGCAAAGTAAAGGTGGCGGTGTACGTTCACCCGGTATGAAATGTTGACGTTTCCAGACAGTAGCTTTCGTTTGAGTGGGGCGAAGGCCCACTTGTTATAATTGTCTTTTTTTTTATTTGTTGATCCGGTGACTGAACTTGAATTAATTATATCTAAATTAAGTTGAACAGAAAAATGTGTGATTCATTTTCTTGTAACCTCTACCCTTTGCGTTACCACTTACTCCGTCAATCTATCGGAGCTATCGGGAAAATTGCAATAAACTAAATATAAGAACAAAATTCATACAATCAGCCTTTTGATCGTTTTAGGTTAGGAAAACTGTCTGGCGCCCTTCAGGCAATTCTTGGGCTCATTTTGTATGGGCCTGAGAAACGCAGAGGGAAGGTTAGGAAAAGATTTAGAGATTGAACGAATTGGAACTTTTAAAGTTCCACTCCAAAATTATATAAAATAAAAAATTGAAATGTAAGGCAAGTTGAAGTCTTAAGAATTTAATCAGGAACGAAAAGTTCTTGTTAAGATAAAAATGTTTTGAAGTTTGAGGTGACTGGGAAATTGACAGAGAGTCATCGTATGGCTATCTGAATGAATAACATTCGGACGTTTACAAATAACAGGCCAATTAAGTTTCGTGAATGCAAATAAAAATACGGGAAAATAAAATTAATTGAAAAATTTAACTTCAGAAAAATGTTAGAAGAATAAACCAAAATCTGGAAAATCAAGAAAATTATAAGGTAAAATTTAAAGTTATAGTAAAGATCAAAACAAATAAAACTAAAATAGAGGTAAGATAAAACCTTTTAGTTTGGTTTGAATCAAAATAAATGAACTTTCCTCTTGGATATAGAAACAAAGGAAAGTTTATTTAACCATTTGAAACATTTTTTTAAAAACAATTGCAGTTTGAAGAATTTGTGTTCATGCCGTGATTGACACAAGTGGTCATCGAAATTTAATTGGTCAGCAGGTACTGCAAAATGCCAACTATCCGTTGCAAATTGAACAATCGGATATGACCCATATTTCTGATATGTCATTAAATCAAATTCCAGTTTTGGGGGTTTGTAGCTTGTCGGTCACGGTGGCCAATAGAACAGCAGAATTGGAATTCTTGGTTCTGGAAAATTTTAGTGACAGCAGTGTGCTGGGAACGGAGTTTCTCGAAGCTTTTAACGTCACCATCACTTCCAATTAAAAACAAACAGACCTACTAAAAATTGTTTGTTCATCCTTTTTGAAGTCTCAAGGATAAACAGACAAATAAGGTTGGGGCTATAATGCGGTGAGCTTGACATAACCTCAATACAACTTCGAATAATACTCGCCTGATTAAATAATGGTGATTATTTGTCAGTTTAAAATTCTTTGTTGTTTCTTTTTGATGTACCAAGGTCAAACACACGCAACTGAAAAATTAAACCCATCAATTAATTAACCATGACTGTTGGTGGAAGTGACTCACACCAATCCTAGGAATAACCTCAGGCTTCAACAATTGTAATTACCTGGATTTGCGTATTCCACCAGGATAATAAAAAATTTACTTGAATTTAATCTGTTTGATTGGCATGATGAATTTAAGGATAATTGAGTGTGTTTTCCTTAATTGGTGTAAAAATACTTCGAATTTTGTTTGATTGTACCTTGACATTTTGAATTTTTTGTTGTGGGATGGAATATCGATTTAAAATGGCGGATGAGCGGGATAGTTGCGGTATTGGAAGTGCTCCAACCCGCGGATTGCGAACCGGAAACGGACATGGGCGATGTGCATGACTCAGTCGAATTACAGGGGGTTATTAACAAATTAGTAGGCCGAGTGATACTTCACACGGGAATAGCCCCATCGCGTAATGGTAGTGAGGCAGACCTATACAAACATAGTATGAGTGCTGCCCAGAGATCATTCAAATCTCCCACTTTTAGCATTGGGGGACAACTAAGTAATAGGCCCCTTGAACCACAGCTCACACCGTCATATTCAGGGGTAACTAGCGTTCATACTTCGGTCACTAGTACCTCCTCCGTGTTCTGTTAACGAGGCCAGTGATGACCTCGACCCCGTACCACCCACCGAACAGTATTGAAACAAGTGGTGGTCGCATTGCAGGATACGTTTCCTGTCTCTATGATACAATTACCGCGCAAGCACCATCACGAAGTATGGTGTCAATAGGAGTTGACATCGCGTCGCAACCAGTGGACACTCAAAATGGAGCCGTTTCACGGTTGCCCACGAACCCTCGCGCGGGTATTGGATACAATAGTTTTTTTCCGGCCAATAGTTCAGTCTTCGTGTCCACAGGTGTATCGTCTGGCCCACCTTTCCAGCAGGCCACGATTGAGATGCCTTACTCCGCCATACCACAGTATTCATTAATCTTTGCTCACCCTAATCAGTCGGGAGGGGCACGAACCTCTCAAATTCAGTATTGCCACACTAGGTTTCATAATAAAACGGTGGACATAATTGTTAAAAAATGGGCAATCACCTTCAGTGGCGATAATGAAACAAGTGCCGAAAACTTTATGACCAGGGTGGAAGAGGGGCGTTCGGGTTCAGGCCTTACGGATGAGCAATTGTTGATAGGAACTCCATTTATTTTTGACAAATTACCTCTACAATGATTCCGGTATAATCCTCATGCCTGGCGTACCTGGCAACATTTCAAAACTGCATTCCTAATGATGTACGGACACATCACCTATCAATGGCGTCTTGAAGAACAAGTCGCCACTCGTTATCAGGGTCGTGATGAAAAGACCGCTGATTTTTTAACCTGTTTGCAAGGTTTGTTTCTAAAATTTAAACGGCCTGTTACTATTCAAGAACAGATGGACAGGGCTCATCTTAATCTCAGACTTGATCTTCAAAGGACTATTCGCCGCTTCGAGTTTTCTGCTCATAATCAGTTAACGCTGCTTACAGTTGAAGTGGAAAGAACGGCGAATTTAGATAAAGGGGAGCTTTCACCTCCTAGCCCGGAAGATTCATTCTTCCTCCTGTTCCTCTGTGGAATATTCGGTGAGTGCGTTGGTAAAGTTTGTGGATAAACTGGGCTCCAAGGTCCCTTCACATGATAAGCCTAATTCGGGAAATGGTAATCAAGTTAGAAATAATAATGATAAACCCAGTCCCACAACCAATAAGGGCGAGACTCATAGTGAGGAGGGCTTGGCGCAGGCCTCAACTAAGCCTGACTTCACAAGACGGAGTCCACCTCTGAGAAAGAGGGTCCAACCAACGGCTGAACCACCCTGTTTCAATTATGGTGGAGCTGATCACAGTTGGAGAAAATGTGAAACTCGATGGGCCAAGTTTTGCCATAATTGTGTCAAGCACGGCCAAGTTAGGCAGACTTGCGATTCTGCTCATTGTCAGAGAAACAATTAGCTTCAACTCATGAAGCGGGTAGACCTCCCCACCTTCAGTCGCTCAATTGAATTCGAGAACTCATGTTCCCACGCGTTCTTCAAAATCGCTTTCTCGTTCTAAATCTTATCCATCTTTGAGTGCTGGACTTACCAAACTCTCAGATATTCAGGGGACGAAGGGGCAACTCAATACAAATTCTTCTGAAACTCCATCTGAGCTTCTATCAGGGTTTGGTACCACCGCGCGACCCTATATCGATATTGATGTGAAGTTATCTAAGGTCAGTAGGGTTACAGATACTTGGTTCTGGTGGTTATAAGATTGATTACTCGAAGGCAGGCGCTGTCATAATGGCTAATGGCACTACTGAGTCTGTCATTGGCGAGGCGTGTCTGCCGACCACCTATTCAGGAACCACTCATTCAATTAATTTCAAAATCATTCCTGGCCTAACCGATACTTGCGTACTGGGCATAGACTCATTCTAGACTTGCGCGACAAGCAATTGTGGCTGGCTGACGAGTCAATCATACAGTTTGCATTTGGTCCCGCGGGTGAAAGTGAAATCGACACTTCTAAGGGCATTGCATTGCTAGACGAAGCGGAGAAAGTTAGGTTAGACCAGTTTTTGTCGGATATAATGAAACCGAAACCCGATAAGTTACCCGCCGCGAAATTTGTCGAGCACGTGATCGACACGCAAGTGAATCCTCCTATTCGCCAGAGAAATGATCGTACGTCACTTAAAGTGTGTGACGCGTTGATCGCAGAAGCGAATATATTAATTGAGCAGAATCTAATTGAGACTTCAAATAGTGAGTGATGCAGCCCGGTGGTAATGGCCCGTAAGCTGGATGGTAATTACCGTCTGCGTATTGATTTTCGACGCGTTAATGAGGTGTCGCAGAAAGATGTGTATCCGATTCCGTTTATGGCGGAAATCTTGGACTGCTTAAATTCCGCTCAATACATCTCAACCCTAGATCTGAACAAGGCTTACCACCAGATCCCTCTAAGTGAAGATGGTAAGCCAATTACGGCTTTTACTATCCCAGGAAAAGGGTTGTACCAGTTCAAACGCATGCCGTTTGGTCTCACCGGGGCTCGAGCAACCTTTCAACGGTTGATGGACAAGGTCATCATCCCGGAAATGAGACCACACGTATTCGCATACCTGGACGACGTAATCTTCTCCGCTGAAACCTTTGACGAGCACTTGTATTGGTTGGAGCGGACCATTAAGCACTTAAATGAAGCAGGGCTACGCTCAGTCCAGACAAGTGTCAATTCTGTCAAGCGGAAGTAAAATTTCTGGGATTTAAGGTGAACAAAGATGGGTTGTTAGTAGACGATGATAAAGTCCGCCCCATACTTGAATATCCTCAACCCAGAAACTTTAAACAAGTGAGACGTTTCGTAGGGGCTGCATCATGGCATAGGCGATTCATCAAGGACTACGCTAGAATCTGTGAGCCACTCACTCGTCTAAACAAGAAAAATTACAATTTCTCTTAGGGAGACGAGCAGGAAGAGGCATTGCAGACTCTAAAAACAGCCTTGGTGTCATCCCCTGACACAATCTACCATTCTGCGTCCAAACGGACGCAAGTGATTTTGGTTTGAGGGTGGTAATGACCCAAATTCAAGACAAGCACGTGCGTGTGATCGCATACGCTAGTCGAGTGATGTCCAAAGCGGAGCGGAACTACTCGAAAACCGTGAAAGAGTGCATGGCCGTAGTATAGGCCATTAGAAAGTTTCGGTAGATTGGCGCGCTGGGCGTTGGATCTCCTAGAATACAGCTTCGAAATTTTCCATCGAAAGGGATCAATGCACCAAATGCCGGATGCACTATCCCGCATGTTCGAGGATGGAGAAATCGACCGCATTGCGGCCATGATGCCTGTCGAGGACGGGTGGTACGCCAGACGGCGTGAGGCGGTTTTGAAGTCACCCGGGAAGTACCATGGTTGGGAAGTGGTAAACGGAAAGCTTCTTAAGTATCGGAACAATCCGTTGTTGGAGTACATCATTGACGACAATGATGCTTGGAAACTGGTGGTTCCTAAGAACCTCCAGTCAGACCTAGTGCATGAAGTACATGGCACGCCTGAAGCTGGCCATTTAGGTAGGGAGAAGACTTACCATCGTGCCGCAATTCGCCATTATTGGCCTGGCATGTTCAGACATCATGTCTTTCGTTCGAAATTGCGAGACATGCCAGAAACCGATGCCATGGGTCCCTTCCCTTGTAGTTAACAGGGATATGAATACCTTTTAGTATTCCAATGCGGAATTTAATAATAACGCGGGGAACGGCCTTGCTGTGGAGTTCGGTATCCACCGCTCGTTCACACCACTTCATCATCCTCATGCTAATTCTGTGGAGAGAACCAATAGAGTTCTCAAAACTATGATCAGATCATTCATTCACCAAGATCATAGAAATTGGGACCTCCACCTCAGTGAGTTCCGATTTGCCTACAATACGGCACTTCATAGTACCAATCGAGTGACTCCAGCGTTTCTAAATTTGGGTCGGGAGCCCCGTCCGCGAAAAACTATTTGCAGTTTAAGGGAGGGGGAGGCCGATTTGCCACCACATGGCCTTCAAGTCTGGACAACTCGGATGGCGCGATTAGAGCACTTGAGGGAACTCATGACCAAGTTTAAAGATCAGGCTTTCTTGAAACAAGCCAAATATTACAATCAGCATCACCGAGACCACCAATTCAAGTTCGGCGATGAGGTCAAAAAGCCTAATCAAGTGCTATCGAAGAAAGGAACTCATGTGGCGGCCAAACGGGCCCCAAAGTTCAGTGGCCCGTTCATTGTGGTGGAGGTAATCTCACCCAATATTTACAAGCTGGCGACACCAGAAGGAAGATTGACGGGCGCCATCACGCCTCCTACCTTCAAAGGTATGTCGAGGACCCCGACGACGAACCGAGTAATCCGGAGGAACTGGCTGAACTCGACAGAATGCTATTGGAAATTCGCGATTCGGACTCCGAGATAGAGCGTGTCGACGATGATGAGGAGGCCCTAGAAAATTCCGAAAGCATTTTTAATAGGGATTGGGAAATACTGATCCCCATTCAGACTTGGGCGTGGGTAATCGCGTGAGACTCCGTACTCGCTCCTATTCTAAGTAGGGGCATTAATAACTTGCATGATTGAAAATTGAGCTAGCTGTAAGTAATTATCCTTAGTTCGACGGCTAATATCAAATTACAACTTCCTGATTAATTTTTCTATTTCTTATTATTTTTCACAAACTCACTTTACCATTTCAACTGGATCAAACAATTTAAAAAATACAAACAACTCATCATCTGCCAAACTAGGGAGGTTAGGTCATCCGACCGGAACCAATACTTGCCAGACCACGGGATTCCAAGATATAGAATTCTCATTATTTCTTCTAATTTCTTTTCGTATTACTTTTATTTCATATTCAACTCGAGTGGACTGACAACAACTGTCAGATTCTACGAGGATGGCTACAGTGGATGTCTGCTGTCGCCAGGGACTAAGAAGAGGAGATTTTCCTAGCGCATGCGTAGTGGACGGGATTCCCGCACGTGCAAGAGCGCTCGGAGAAACAGGATCAAGCTGCCGCAGAGAATCTGCGCGCTGACCCGAGTCAGCCCATCCCTGGGCCATAGACTAGCGGCAGACCACGAAGGCCTGCGTGGCATATAACGCACTCCGACTGTGCGCCACACGCTACTAGGAACCGAACCTGGCAGTTGTCCACTCTGGATAGTCATTCGTGATTATAGACTCGCAGCGAGTACTTTGCCTATCAAAAGTAAAAGAGAATTGGAGGAGACATTTTGATTTGGAAGCACATTAAATAAAAACTGAGAAAAATGAGAGGACGGTCTCGTGACGGAAGGCTATTGCCAGGTTGGTTCCCCTTATTTCTCTTTGTTGAATTGTGATTTAGTCAACTTGTCACGTTTCAACGTCGTGTGTCGAATTGGTAGACACAAGCCGTTGAAATCTGTTAATTGCTGACCTCGGTCAAGGTCAAGAATCGTGTAATATTCTTTCATGAGTAAAGTCAGTGAATTTTAGAGTTAAATTTTGAAGTATCTGCTCGGCCCGCGTATAGCCCCGCTTGGACGGGTCACCTAGTTCAATCAATCGTAAAGTCGTAACTTGTACGAGTGGTCACTTGGACCACTCTTAAACCAGAAAATCACGCAAAGTAAAGATGGCGGTGTACGTTCACCCGGTATGAAATGTCGGCGTTTCCAGACAGTAGCTCTCGTTTGATTGGGGCAAAGCCCCGAACGTTATAATTGTCTTTTTGTTTATTTGTTGATCCGATGACTAAATTTGAATTAATTATATCTAAATTAAGTTGAACAGAAAAATGTGTGATTCATTTTCTTGTTACCTCTACCCTTTGCGTTACCGCTCACTCCGCCACTCTATCGGCGCTATCGGGCAAATTGCAATAACCTAAATATAAAAAAACAAAATTCATACGACCAGCCTTTTGATAGTTGTAGGTTAGGAAAACTATCTGGCGCCCTTCAGGCAATTCTTGGGCAAAAAGCAGGTTATAATACTAAACCTTGGATTGTAGCAATTTTGATTCGGGTGTTCCAAGAATTACACCGCAGCGGCGGTTGTGGATGAGAGGACCCACGGGGGGATTTGCCATATGGTCACACATGCATGACAAAGCAGTGGCGTAGCGATGAAGCGCAGTACCCCAACGGCCTAGCTGTGACGGCCCTAATGTTTACGTTTCGGTGAATTTCGATTCAAGCTAAGGTCAGACTAAACCCATGCTACAATCGAAAATCTAGTATATATATATATATATATATATATATATATATA